>JBBMJZ010413101.1:11561338-11574614 GCA_037833815.1 Zingiber zerumbet | reverse complement strand
TCTCTTTTCATACCAGAAATAATTTCAAAGGTTTATTAGTAATTTCTATAAACACATCAATCAAAGTGGCAAAGGCAAATACGCTCACCCCCAGCGCCCCTGCCAGGGCTAACACGGAGGAGGTAAATCACAGGCGGCTACTAGTTTTTGGAATCGTGACTAACACATGAGAGAGACATTTTTCTCGGCTTTGCCAAGATTCAAACCCCAGACCTCATGGTGGCAATATCTCATGCGCTAACCATTAGACCGTCCCGAGCAAGACTCAGCTGCGGTGTATTATTAAGAAATTTTCTCATTAATTAATTAGTGATCTAGAGTTCAAGACTCAGCTGCGGCTTATTATTGAAAATTTTTCTCATTAATCAATCAGAGATTTAGGGTTAGAGACTCTGTTACGACATATTATTTAGAGTTTTTCTCATTAATTAATTATAAATCTAGAGTTCTCTTTAGTCTCACATCTTAGAATTAACAACACTGTGAGCAGAAGCTTTTATAAATACCTTGGGTTGACGATGTTAAAAAGCATACTTTTCTAGGTTTTTTAGTTAGGATCAAATATGATATTAAATTAATTTTTTATAAGGGGGAGTCCATTACAGTAGCTTGCTACTCGGATTCTCGAGTGTTACCCTAGCATTGCAGAGTCCATTACCCGCATGCGTTTATGTATTATATTACACAAGCAACCAGGGGTGGAGCCACTTATAGCTTTGGTCGGGCAATTGTCTCACCTCAATTTTTTGAAATTATCCCTAGAGGGATATAACATTATAAAAATAATATATATAATATTGCAAATGAATAATCTCTTCTAATAAAATATTTATATATAAAAATAATAATTGACAGATTATAAAAATAATTAAAAAAAGTTCTTGTCCTTATAATTTTTTTTAAAAATTAATAAAAAAAGAAATGTACAATTGACAGATTATAAACAATTGAAACATAGCTTTAAATCATTTTGTTTTATGAGAAACTTAAATAACTTTTTTAACATTTGTATTTCCTTGTAACAATAAATAGCCATCTAATTCCTTTGGCTTGCACAAAAAATGGCTACTAAATGCTCGGCGATGATGCTTTTGATTCTTGCTAGTTTTTTCGCTTTAAATCAATGTAAATATGCATCACAACCGTGGAACATAAGTAAATGGATGCGATGAAAGGTCCTTGTGTCTAGTCGACATGCCCCGATGATTCCACTTGCTTTCGCTGCGAACTCTCAACACCAAGCCACTGTTGGGACACACTCAACTTGTGTTTTGAAAATTGTCCGGTATGAAATCCTAAATGTCCTCAGTCTTTGCATTAGTGTGCATACAATGCACAAACCAAAATAAAATCACATTTGTCATAACATTTTATTAAAATTGTCAAATAAAAAATTTCATTGTTCCAAGTAGTAATATTGTTATATATAAATTTAGCAATTCATCACGGTCTCAAGAATTAATCTTTTACCCTCTCAGTTGGAAATCCTTTGTCGGGGGCCGGATCTTCTTCCCCAGATGCCTGCCTATCCTCCCGGGCTTAGGAGGGGAGGAAGGGAGACCAAGGAAAAGATTAGAATTAACTTATATAAATTCGACAAGGTGAGTATGAGATAGAACACACTATCCATCTTAGACAAGATGTCTAATACTAATATCAATTTACTAAGATTTTCCATGCTAAAAAGACTCCTCATATTTTCAGAATTTTATCTGTGCTTTCATTGTTAAATATATGATCCTCGTTGATTTACTTGGACGTTGATAATTATCAAGAAGGGTATATTTTACATTTTATGCATTTAAAATAATTATTAATATTTATTTTTAATTACAAATTAATATTTTTGAAATACTGAATTAAAATATTAATAAATCTAAAAAATATTTCTCAATACCTTTTGCGTAATTCCTTAATTAAATTATAAAATTTAATTAATCATTAAATTTTTACATTTTATTATAAAGATTAGAACTCGATAACTAGTGGTTTCACTAGCTAAGCTAGATTGAGAGAAGATACTTATCTATTTTATTTTTTTAAAATAAAATAATAAGAATATTAATCCTGTCTGAAAGCAGAGAAGATGATAAGCTGGAGATATGGCTCAGAAGTTGACGGAGTGAAGATTTTACGTGATCCTGCAACACAAAAGAGTTAGTGCTGGACTGGAAAGGATTCCCAGCGTTGACCCTCTGATGCTCAAGTCAGTTTCTGGTGATGTGGAGAATAACAATAAAGATGTAGCAAAGAGCGTGTAGAATAATGAACTTACACATACCTCCTCCTATAGATGGGAACCCCCTTTTATAGTCCTGCTGTAATGCTTGTGTACACATCTTAAAGTGTGACCCGTTTTTCAAAATGTCCTAAAAAAGAAAAGACAAAAAGTGTCTCTAACTTCTTTCCTTAAGCGAGCATGCATATCTCTGATGTGACAGGCTAGAAGCTTCCAAAATACTATTTGCTTGTGGAACATGCTCTGTTGTCAGTGGCACAAACCTCCAAAAGGGTACGAGGAAATACATAGGTGGGTCCTGCTATAGGTTGATCGGTGTTTGCTCGGCCGGGGCGGCACCCCCGCTCGGTTGCGCTGAACAAAGTAATCTCCCGACGCTCAGCTTCTTTGTTCAGCATGGGGTCGCCTTTTACCCGGACAGACACGTCGCCCGCTCGACAAGGCAACAACCAAGGAAGGCACTATCTGTTGTCTCTTGATCTTGTGCTATTCGCTTGTCATTGCGTGCCCGTTCGGTCATGCTGTCCATGCAGCCATAACTGGTCCACTCGACCGACTTTGACACATTTCTTGACTTTGACCTCCACCTCCACATCAACCTATCTTTGGTGGGACCCCTCTTCATCACCATATCACAAGCCTTCCCCTCAAGTCTAGTTGAAGGAGGTTGCAAGTTTGACTGACTGAACGGTTAGTGTGTTCTAGAACTCTTTCTTCCTGACCGGGTGTCCTTGGGTTTAGAGCCACTGCTCGGTTATTGACGTTGCTATTCTTTATGCTCGCTTTGGCATCCCCGAGTTTAAAGCAGCAGCTCGGCTGTGCCACTGAGCTATTTTGTTGAGAATTTACTTCAACTCCAGCTGGTTGTGCCATGGTTTAGAGCTGCCACTCGACTATAACGTTCATTGGCACAAGAGTTTATAGTCGCCGCTTGGCTGTGATGTTTACCAACGCAAGGGTTATAGTCGCCGCTCGACTGCGATGCTCACTGCACGAGAGTTTATAGCTATCGCTTGATGATATCATGACCAACACTTAGTCATTTTTCAACTTCCTTCTTATCCCTTCTCCGACCGCTTAACCCACACAATGCCTTTTAATTTCCACTGATGCCACCATAATTTCTCGAGAATCGTTCAAATCCCTAGCCATTAATGCAAAGCATGCTTGACCATCCCCTTTAATCATGCCTTTTACTTCCTCAGTGGGTCTACACGGTATGTTTTAATATTCTTGACAAGATAAATAGGTCACCACTGTTCGACCGGAGTCGACTTGCAAGGTATAGGCTAAAAATAGTTTGCCAATAGAATTTTCCTAGCCAATGATCGACCACCCAAATGACTTCCATAAGAGCCTTGGTGAACCTCCTGTAGGATGTTTTGAATGTCCTCTGATCCGATGCACTTCAATAATGGTCTTGAGAAAGCTCTTTTGTACAAGTCTCCAATTAATTTAAATCGTCCGGCTCTCTTTTTTATTAATTGAGCCTGCTCCCGGTCGACCGGCGCTTTGTCCGATTAGAGGAACTCAATCAAAGGTGTCTTCCAATCACTTGAGGTCCCTCCTTTAGTCAACCTCTCGATATGAGCTACCAACATTACCTTCTTGATTGGATTATCTACTACTTTAGGGGTTAAGGAACTTGCTAATTTTGCCAGCTCGTCCGCACATTGATTCTCCGCTTGGAGGATTTTTTGGATAACTATTTCTTGAAACCCGACCTTTAATTTTTTGAATGCCTCAATATACAGCCTTAATCTGGCATTTTTTATCTCAAAAGTTCCTGACAGCTGCTGCATTGCCAGTTGAGAGCCCGAGTGAATAAAGACCTTTCAAGCTCCCATGTGCCGGGTTGCTTGCAGACCGGCGATCAACGCTTCATACTCTACCACGTTGTTTGTAGCTTGGTAGTCTAGTCAAACGGACAACTGTATTTTATCTTCACATGGGGATATCAAAAGTATTCCCACTTCGCTGCCCTACTGGGTGAACTATTCATCTAAGTATATCTTCTAGGTTGCCTCTGTCTCGACATTTTGTACTTCAGTCACAAAGTCGGCTAAGACTTGTGTCTTAAAAGCCAATCTGGGCTGGTACTGTATATTAAACTCGTTTAGTTCTGTGGTCCACTTGATTTGTTGTCTAAACACTTCAGGGTTGAGGATAACTCTTCCTAGAGTGTTGTTAGTTAATATACTTATTAGATACAAAAAAAATATGGGCGTAACCTCCGAGCGGCGAGGACCAGATCGTACGCCAGTCTCTTGAGACAAGTGTAGTGACATTCAGTATCTTTCAATATGTGACTCAAAAAGTACACTAACTGTTGTTCAGTGTCATTCTGTCTCACCAAAGCTGAGCCGATTGCTTGCTCTGTGGATGACAAGTACATCTAGAGTGGCTCACCAGTGGTGGACTTTGCTAGTATAGGTAAAGAAATTAAATAACCCTTGAGCTCCTCTAGCGCCTTATCACACTAGGTGTTCCATTGAAATTTCATAGCTCGGAGTAAAACCTTAAAGAAAAGGTGGCTCCGATCAGATGACTTGGATATGAATCTTTACAAGGCGATAATCCATCTGCTAAGTCACTGAGCTTCCTTCATGCTGCGTGGAGGGGGCATGTCTTGGAGCGTCTTCACTTTGCTTGGATTTTCTTCGATCTCTCGCTCGATCACGATGTAACCGAGGAAGCATTTGCTCCTTGTTCCAAACATGTACTTACTTGGATTGAGCTTGTTCCATACCTCCTTAGCGTTCAACAGGTCTCCTCTATATTTGCACAAAGATTAGCAGCTTGGAAGGTTTTTATCAAAATGTCATCGACGTATACCTCCATGTTTCGGTCGATCTACCTTCGGAACACCTTGTTCATCAGCCTCTCGTAGGTGGCTCCAGCGTTTTTTAGTCTGAACGACATTAGATTGTAACAGAAGGTCTCGTCAACCGTGATAAAACTGACCTTCTCTTGATCATCTTTAGCGAGCAGCACTTGATGGTAGCCCTGGTACACATTTAGCATGCAGATCAGCTCGCAACCTATCATCAAGTTGACCATCTGATCAATGTGTGATAGTGGGTAGTAGTCCTTTGGGCAGACTTTGTTTAGATCTCTGAAAGTTAATGTAAACCATCATTTATTATATGGCTTGGAGACCAGCACCACATTAGCTAGCTAGCTTGGGAATTACACTTCGCGCATATGGCCGACCTCTAGCAGCTTTTCTACCTCTGCTCGGATAATCTGATCCTGCTTCGAGCTAAAATATCTTTTCTTTTATTTCACTAGCTTAATGTCCAATCGGACATGCAACTCATGCTTTGCGATGGTCGGAGAGATACTCGGGAGCTCGTGCGTTGTCCATATGAATACATTGTGATTTTACCTTAGATAGGCAACCAACTCCTTCTTTTCTACACTTAGGTTGGCAGCGATGAAAGTCATGGCTCTCGGCCGGCTGGGATGCACTTGGACTTCTTCTTTTTCGTCATAGACTAGCACAGGAGGCTCTTCTAGAATTGCATTTACTTCCAACTGTTGAGTCTTCTAAGCAGCATGTGACTCAGTCCTGATCATTTCGATGTAGCACCGCCGAGCTGCTAGCTGGTCACCCTTAAATTCATTAACCAAGTTATTCACAGAAAACTTGATCTTCTGGCAGAACGTGGACACAACCTCTCATAACTCGTTCAGCACTGGTCGACCCAGTATGACATTGTAGGTAGACGGACATTCACCACAATGAGGTTCGTTGTCCTTGTTCTCTTGAGTGGTTCCTCCTGGAGGGATATGGCCAGCCGAGTCTATCCTATTGGCAACACCTCATTGCCCATAAACCTATAAAAGGGCGTTGTCATGGGCTGCAACTCGCTCTGATCTATTTGTAGTTGATCGAATGCCTTCTTGAATATATTATTGACCAAGATGCCTGTATCTACAAAAGTACGGGGAATATTATAGTTAGCAATTACCGCTTTGATGATCAGGGCATCATTATAAGGGACCTCCACTCCCTTTAAGTCTTGAGAACCGAAATTTATGTAAGGTCCTTTTGCTTTTTCCTTGCTGCATCCGACAGTGTGTATCTCCAACCATCGGGTGTGTGACTTCAGAGCCTGGTTGGAGTCACTATTTGTCGGGTCCCCTGTGATCATTCTTATGTCACCCCGAGTGGCGTTATTACAATTCTCTTCTTCTCAAGCTAATGGGTGTGCCCACTCGGGAGATGCTCGGGCGAGTCTTTGATAATCTTTCCCCGGGTGTTGCTGTTAGTGCTCTTTGCTCATTGACTTCTCCTCCTCATGCTGCCCTCCTGATCGGAGGTGATGGTGAAGGTTGGAAGACAGGGATCGATGGCAAAATCTTGGAGAAACTGGTCGGTAATGCTTCTATTTGAGATAGTAGCAATCTTTGGTGTTATGGGTTGGTGAACGATGGCAACTGCAAAATAGCGGGGTCCATGGTCGAGACTCGGTGAACCTCACCCACTCATCCTCCACATGTTGGACTATATGGCTCTAGGGCTCTTTGTGTTGTTGCACAGTGCCCGCTCGGGACCCCTTAGGCCGCTGGTGTGTGTCGACCGCTCGGCGCTTCGAAACAGCAGCCGACTCGAGGATCACATCCTTCTTCCTAGTTGCTTGAGCCTCTTCGACGTTGATGTACTCGGTAGCCCGCTTGAGCAGATGATCAAAGTCTCTCGGGGGTTTTCGGAAGAGTGACTAAAAGAACTGGCCATCTATAAGTCTTTGGGAGAGAGAACTTCCTAAGATTTCTGAAGTGGTTGATGGAACTTCCATGTCCACTTGGTTAAACCTTTTAATATAGGCCCACAATACTTCCTTAGGCCCTTGTTTGACCATGAATAGGTTGACATTTATCTTTTGATAGTGGTGGCTACTCGTAAAATGCTGAAGGAATGCCGTTCAAAAGTCTTTAATTTAAAGTTGCGGATGGATTCGATCTGCAATCATTTGAACCACCTCTGCACTAATCCGGAGAGCATGGTGAGGAATACTCAGCACTTGACTCCATTAGTATACTAGTGGAGCATGGCCATGTTGTCGAACTTGATCAGATGATCCTCAGGGTTAGTTGCCCCCATGTATTCCCTGATCGTCAGTGGTTTATAATGACGTGGAGTTGGTCGTCCAAGATATTCTGGGAGAACTTCCTATTGATCCGCTCGGGAGAGTAGTCAAGCCAGAGTGCTTTTCCTTTCTGTCTGTCCTGGATAGGCGCATCCTCTGAAGAGGAACTTTGTGATTTTTTCGCTCGGCCCAACTCTTCTGATGGCGTGCGAAATAATGCACGGTGGTAAGGGATTGGCGCGTTTAGCGCTTCTCCGAAGGTGTCGACCGACCTGTTGTTTGGCTTGCGAACGACAGGGTTTTCTGATGGGCCTCTTGGATTAACTTGCTGACCCGTCGATGACACAGATGGGTCATTCAGCGCTCGACCGTCAGTCCCTGCTTCTTGTTGCTATTGTACCATTTTTGCAGCTCGAGTATTTATGAGCATCTCCAACTCTTCTTGTGTTAGTGTCACGATAGTGAGCCGTCTAATATCTTCCATCTTTCGTTTTAGATGTAGGTAAACTTCCCACAGACGACATCAAATATGATCTTGTCCGAAAGCGGAGAAGATGGCAAGATGGGGATGTGGCTCTAAAGTTGACGGGGTGAAGACTCTATGTGATCCTGCAACACAAAAGCATTAGTGCGGGGTCGGGCAGGGGTTCCCAACATTAGCCTTCTGATGCTTAAGTCAGTCTCCGGTGATATGGAGAATAACAAGAAGGTTGTAGCAAAGAGTGTGTAGAATAATGAAGTTGGACATATCTCCTTCTATAGATGGGAACTCCCTTTTATAGTACTGTTGTAATGCTTGTGCGTGCATCTCAAAGCATGACTCGTTTTCCAAAATGTCCTAGGAAAAGATAAGACATAAGTGTCTCTGACACTTTTCCTTAAGCAAGCATACATATCTCTAATGTGACATGCTAGAAGTTTTCAAAGTACGATTTGCCTGTGAAACATGCTCTGTTGTCAGTGGCACAAACCTCCGAAAGGGTACGAGGAGATGCGTAGGTAGGTCTCACTATAGGCCAATCGGTGTCCTCTCGGCCAGGGTGCCCCTGCTCGATCGCGCTGAACAGAGCAATCTCCCTTTGCTCAACTTCTTTGTTTAGCAAGGGGTCACCTTTTACCCGGACGGACACGCCGCCCATTCGGCAAAGACAACCGCCAGGGAAGGTACTGTCTATTTGTCTCTTGATCTTGTGCTATCCACTTGCCATTGCTTGTCCGTTCGGTCTGTAAGTACCCCATGGTAGTTTTAATATGATCAACCAAGTTAAGTTATGTCTTGTTGTATTTAATAATTTTGTCTAAGTGTGTAGGAGCTTAGGAACACAAGAAGTCAAGCAGTAGACGCAGCTAACGAGAAGGATGACACATGAAAGGAATCAACTGGCTCGGTGCATTTGAAGGACGAAATATTGCGGAAGAGTATATCTGCGGATGAGAAGGATGTGCGTGGTGTTCGAGGGAGGAGAAGCCGGGGAGGAAGTCTGCTGGAGAAGGTTGGAGTTAGGTTCGGTTGAGCTCAACTCCGATTACCCAGAGCATCACTCACACAAAGAGATCAGCTCAGCTGATCTACCTTATGGAAGGCGCCTTCCATGGCTTGGAAGACACATTTGATGAATAGTGCGAAGACACCTTCCAGCCCATGAAGGCGCCTTCCCTAGTCATTATGAGAGGATAATATTTTATCTTCGGGAGGATAAAGTTTATCCAATGGAAGGCGCCTTGGACCACTTTGAAGGCACTTTTAAGCTGCAGATATCATTTTCTAGGGGCTATAAAAAGACCCTTGGACCTAGAAAATATTCAAACACTTGAACTACACCTTTTATAATACTTTCCTAGCATTTTCTTGAGCTTTTCAATGATTGTAAGAGGCTTGTCCACCTACAATGAAGGAGATCTTCTAGTGTCTTTCACTTCCTTCGATTAACAACTACCTAGATTGTGACCAAGTAAAACCCTAGCCTATTAATCTTTCTTTTTAGTTGTTTAGTTCAGTTTTATTATTACTATTTTAATTGTGTTGCTAATCAAGTCCAAAGTACGAGAAGGGGTTAATTTTATTTTATAGGTAATTCACCCCCTCTTGTTAGCCCCGTTGTACCAATAAGTGGCATCAGAGCTAGAACGTCTCAGAAGGACTAACCACCGACTGAAGCACTAACATGATGGAAGAACTGAGTATCTACCCACTGAAGTTCAAAGGAAACTTCGCACAATGGAAATGTCAGATGGAGGTATTTTTAAAATAGATTTTGAGATTCTTTTAATTATAAAATATGTTTTTTAGCCCCCCAAGAACCAACAAGGAGCTAAAAAAGAAGAGTATTCATAGACCAAGAAGGAGCAAGTAGACTTCGTAGCAAATGGACGAGTCAAATTCCATACGCTGAGCATGCTACCTCCGCAGGAAGATAGCAGAATTGGTGCCTACGAATTAGTAAAGGGACTTTAGGAGAAGTTTCTGGAGCTACACAAAAGTAGGTCTGAAGCTGAAACATCCCTAGTTTTTCCCTCAAGAATATACACAGACACACACACTCACTCACACACACACACACACTTTTTTTTTATATAAAAAACAACCCTCTCATCATATGCTATTGGAATAACCGTAGTAACAACTCCATCGAAATGAATCGTCTTATCCAATGTAATGACAACATCTCAAGTATGAATGATGAGTCCTCCAAACATCTCCCTATACAAATGAAGAAGATCTCATAAGGGAACAAGTCTGCTATGCACTCCTAAGGCATCCAGATAGTGCCATGCGTCCATCTCGCCTCCTCATCTACTCTATCCCCATGCCTTCTGTCATATCCTAAGAGACGTCCTCACATGTAATGTAGGCATCATGAGTCTACGGACCTAGCAAGTACAACCCAATATGAAAGATATGACATCCATTAAGTAGCATGATCGGTAACTAGTAGGCATAGAATATAAACTTAAATATAGAATAAAGGAGGAAAATACGATATGTAAAAAAATCTGCATAGCTAATAAGGGTGGATATGTCACACATCTGGTAACCATCATTTGAGCTAGTCTTTCCGTCTCATGACCTTAGAGGTACCTCTTAGGAGAACATACAATCGTATAGCCGAAGCTAACATTATCAGTCAATATCAGTCAAGTTTGGAAGGGCCCTCCCCGGAGCTCATCCCGAGGCACCCAACCCATACTATCACCTCATATGCTCATACCCATCCAATTAGCCATATAAGAAAACATAATCTATCCACATTATACCTATATCAGTAACTCATTCCATTCATTCTGTAAACATTCCAATCCTCAATAGAAGACAACAAAAATATGCATTCATGAAAAAAAGCGATAAGAAATGGAAATTCAGCACCTGAACATATATTAATACTTAAAGGGAAACAACCAAAAACATGTTGCTATCTTGTTTCTATCTAAAGAAAGAGAAGTCCGAAATCATAAGCAAAAACCACAAAGTTGCAACTAGATCAATAGAAGCCGAGGTCACCATCGATTAAAACTCAAATCAAACCACACTATCCTGAAATTTCTGAATCCATGAGGAACATTAAACCACCATGGGAGAGTCCTAAAATCTACCGAACCAATTCTCAAAATCCACACGAATCCGCTGCATTTCGGAGAAATCGAATCACATCGAATTAAATCCACACCAACCTATGGCAATTTAGTGAACAGAACTACATTGAACCAGACTCCTACCTTCCAAATCAGTCCAGTATTTCATAGACAATAGGCAACCAAAGCCGTCAACATTCTATCCGTAACTTTCATAAACATTAGTAGGGAATAAAACACCACCAAACCAGCCGAAACCTCAAGATCTTGACTCCAAAACTCAAGTTGTCAAGAGAGAAACTGAACAAACCATAGATACTATCCTGAGATCAAACAACTAGAAGAAATAGAATGACATCGATTACAATCACAATCACCAAATTTGCAGCAATTCAGTAAAGCTAAACATGAGGTGAAGCAACATCGAGACGAGTTCTTACAATCTACCGAAATTCGATGATACAGAACAGAATGTCGAACGATCGTCGAATTGAATTCATTCTTTCACAGCTAAGTCCAGCATTGTAGAACCAAACAGATAAGCAAAAACATCTTTGACCATAGTTTAAACATCAACATTCTGCTCAAAACGTTAAGAAGAAATCAGAAAGAGAAAAGCATCAACAATCCTAGCCGAAAGAAGATCCTCACGGAAATCTCAAAACCGACTCGAAGACATCACAGGAACCTCAAATCGAATCTAGAACTTCATAGGAACTTCAAATCGTGACTCATTCCACCAATCGTCATCTTAGTCAAGCATTTAAACAAAAAAGTATCACACAGAAAGCTCAACATATCAACATCACCGGAAAAATTGAATCCAAACTCATTCACAACCAATCGAACACCACCAGCAAGCATATCATCCCCTCCTAACTACCTATCCATTACCTCAACGATCTCATACCTACATAGAAGGAGTACTTACCTTCCCTTCCTCGTTCCTTTGTCGGAGCCCTCGCCCCAAACGTGGTCGTGTCGCCGGTGTGGTGGTAGATGGACTCCACTCCCGCTCGCAGTGCCCCTGCGAGATCGTCGGGATGGTGTGATGCCTGATCGAATATCAGAGCTCGGTGGAGAGCTCGATCGGAACCAACGCAGGTGGAGAGGAAGAGATGAGACGACGATTCCGGAGAAGCGCAGTGACTGTGAGTGAGGGGAATAGATGAAGCTAGGCTTTTATACGTAGGTATTAAAGCTCTAACTTAGGGCAATTAACCCTAACCTAGGATAATTATAGTCAATCAACTCCCAAGTTAATTGAGTATTTTATGTTTCCCTCAATTTAATAGTTCTATCCCCTTAAAATATGTCGCACAAGTTCATTTTAAATCCCAAAAAATCCTTAAAATTCGTAGGAAATTTAGTAAATAAATTCCTTTATTAACTCTTGTGAGACCTTAATTTATTATTATTATTTTTAATTAAATTCCTTAATTAATGCTTGGGAGACCTTACAATTCTCCCCCCTCTTATAAAAATTTTGTCTTCGAAATTTGACTTACCAAATAGTTTCGAGTAGCGATTGCGCATATCTTGTTCGGCATCCCAAGTAGCTTCCTCCATTGGCTGGCTTTCCTATAAAACCTTTACCACTATAATCTCCTTGTTCCTCAGTTTTTGGATTTGGCGATCCAGGATTTGTTTCAGCATCTCCTCATAAGACAGGTCTGACCTCCACTACACGGACTCATGACCAATTATATGAGAAGGGTTAGAAATGTACCTTCTAAGCATAGATACATGGAACACATTATGAACTCCTAACAGATCGGGTGGTAGGGCAATCCGGCATGCTCGAGTTCCAATTCACTCCAAAACCTCGAAAGGTCCAATATACCTTGGATTGAGCTTCCCCTTCTTTTCGAACGTCAGCACCCCCTTCATTGGTGACACCTTGAGAAATACATGGTCCCCTACCGCAAATTCCAAATTCCTTCATCGTTGATCGACATAACTCTTCTGGCGGCTTTGCGTTGCTTGCATTCTATCCCAAATCTTAGTCACCAAATCCACTGTATGGGTCACTATGTCTGGGCCCAGAACTGTCCTCTCTCAGACCTCATCGCAATGCAATGACGTCCTGCACTTCCTTCCATACAATGCTTTATATGGAGCCATACCTATAGTAGCATGATAACTGTTATTATAGGTAAACTCTACCTGGGGAAGTTTTGACTCCCAACTTCCTTTGAAGTCCATTATATATGCTCGCAGCAGATCCTCCAAAATCTGAATCACCCCTTCAGACTGGCCATCCATCTATGGATGAAAAGTCATACTAAAGGTGAGCCTTGTACCTAATCCACGGTGCAGACTTTCCCAAAATCCGGAGGTAAATTTTGGATCTCTGTCTGACACAATTTGAGCT
>JBBMJZ010413101.1:11304853-11320261 GCA_037833815.1 Zingiber zerumbet | reverse complement strand
CAAATGTTCTAAGATTGACATGAAACTAGTTTTTATGTATTCAGTTTGTTCTCTTGGTTATATCAATACCATCAAACATCAATTTGACCTAATATATTGAGAACAATGATTTTTTTGCATACGAATGCGTTTGAAAATTTTAATTTGTGTTTAAAAAAACTATTTATATTAAAATATTAAATTAAATTGATATTCGAGGGCATGTATTTAATTAGTAGAACTAGCCAAATATATAGAAGGTAGTTTTCATGTCAATCTGAGTTCGTTTGGTCCATCAGTTGATTTTGCCTAAAATCGGTTAATGGACCAAATACCATCATATTGACATGAAGCTAGTTCTGTGTGTTCATTTAGATCTTCTGATTATATCCATATCCTCAAATATTAATTCGACCAAATATATTAATATTGATATTTTTTAAAACATAAATTAGATTTTTTTTAATACTTTCACGTTTAAAAAATCATTACTTTCAATATATTAGATCAAATTGATATTTAAGAGTATAGATATAATCAGAAGAACTAGACGAACACGTATAAGCTAGTTTAATGTCATTTTGAGTTGTTTAGATCCATTAAACATAAATTTAATTTAATTTAATATATTGAGAGTAATAATTTTTTAATACGAATTAGATTTTTTGAATATATTCATATTCAAAATCTATTTTTTTTTAAAAAAAATTACTATTCTTAATATATTAGGTCAAATTGATATTTAAGAGTATAAATATAATCATGAGAACTAGTTGAATATATAGAAATTAATTTTATGTCAATCCGAGGTCATTTGTTCTGATAACTATTTTTATATAAAATTTATTTTGATAGAAAAATAAATCGATTTGACTAATTTTTATTATCAGTTGACTAATTTATTTGAAACTCTATCATATAGAAAATTAATTTGACTAGTGTTAAAAAATTAATTTTTAAATAGAAATTTATTTGACTAATATTTTATCAGTTAACTGATTAGAAATAAAATAAAAAATAAATACATGATGATTTAACAATTTTAAAACTAATCTATACAGTTGCCAGTTTGGTAATTTTAAAAGCATCTACGTGGTTTCATACAAAACTGATAATTCTAATATAACACCCAACGTCGCCCAAAGTTAGAACCTCATATACATTCCATCAATCAGAATACTTGGGAATGGAGTCATGGCTGGATCCGTACCATCAATCATCGGAGGGAATCACTTAATTAAGGTGTTGGCTATAAACTAAACTTTCAATCTCCTTGCATGACAAGACACTTAACTTTAAGTTTTTAAGTCATAAAAAGTTAATCCTTTGTTTTTTAATGAAAAGATTCTCCAAACTTAAACATTTTAATAAAATTAGTTTAATAAAAAATGAATATACTTACTCATGCTTTGATGGAGGAAGACCCACTTGGTACGAGGTCAACTACCAAAGTAGAGATCAAAGTTAAGGTGGTAAATGTCTGGGTGTCAAAGGGCTGGACGGAGGATAATTGTAATAGTCGGTCGGGCAGTCAGACCTCGACCGACAGGAGACGGGTCCGAGCAGACCGTCATTCCGATTCGTGATTATATGTAAGACAGCTAACGCTCAATACAGAGTAGTAGGACGCCGAGAGAGACTGCATAGCTGGTCTGAACGAGGAAAAATATGTTATTACACGATCACCTCATAGAAGAACAACGGAGGTCGATAGAGCGGAGGAGTCCCGGCCAAGCAGCTACTCTACTCGGCCAAGTAGTGGGACCTGGCCATGGACGAAGCGGAGTCCTGGCTGAGCGGCTACCCCGCTCGGCCAAGCAACGAGACCACTGTAATATCTCTTGACATCATTTTAAGAGATAGTGCCGCTGACACGAGGCATAATCGACAGGTGGATCGTACAGCAGAAACTTATAATGTCGCTTCAAGGATATGCATGTCCTGTTAAAGTATGGTGTCAGAGGTACTTTCCTGACAAAGCTCTTTCATGGGACACGTGGGAGAGCATGCCCATGCCTCGAGAAGCGTGCACGCTGTCCACCAAGGGCTCTATATAAAAGGGGGGTTTATCACCAGCGGAGGTATGCGCTATCTACTATTTCCGCATAGTGCTACTGTTGCTCCGCTTCTTCACATTTTCCGATGACTGATTTGAGCGTCGGAAGACCAACGTCGGGGACCCCTTCCTTGATTCGGCACTGACATTAATTGTTTTACACAGCGGAGCGAGGTTCACAGCTAGTCAGCAAAACTACCACCTCCCCAACTCTCCAACTTAACGTTTTCAGATACGATCACTTACATTTATGAAAAATATTATTACTAAACTTTTTTTTTGGTATAAAAAGGAAAATGCTTTCTAGAATTTTCTTTTGTTTTGTAGAAACAGGAGAAAATTCTCTGGTTTAGTTTTTACTAGAGGATCGACTATAATATAATTATAATAGGATCATAGTTATAATTCAACTGTAATTAATTATGATCTCTCATTGGATTTATTTTCTTATTCATGCTATAGTTTAGGTCGGATAGATAATTGCAGGCTGCTCCGCTTAGCACCCAGCAGCCCGGCCACCATTCACTATCGATAACCTCTGAATAATTTTTGGTTATCTATCCTGATCTAAATTATAATTTGAGTGGGAAAAAATTATAATCAAATTACGGTTGATCACGGCGCGATCCGCAATGCAAGCATTGTGGCCCATCGAATGAAACCCCCATTGAAAAGGGAACCCCAAAAAAATTCAAAAGAAAAGGGAAAAAAACAAAAGGAAAAAGTTCTCTCTCACCGTTGGCTAAGCGTAGTTCGGCGGCAGAGGAGGAGCTTCAGAGGCGGCACTCCCGCCGGCGAGAAAAGGCTGGATTCTGAGGTCTCAGCTTACTGCTCTCCGTGATCTGTTCGTGGTGGTGTTCCGGCGAGATGCCGACGATTCGGTACGAGATAAGGAACGAGTACGGGCTGGCGGATCCGGAGCTCCACCGGGCCGCTGACAAGGATGACCCCGAGGCCATCCTCGAAGGGGTCGCCATGGCTGGCTTCGTTGGCGTACTGCGACAGCTCGGGGATCTCGCAGAGTAAGTTGCTTATGCCTGGCTGCTTCTCGCGTTTTGTGTCGTTATATTTTTTCCCCCGTGCCTCAATGGCAATGAAGTTTCGGGCTTTAGGATGAATCTGTGTGTGTGAGTTTGACATGTAATGTTATTACTACTGCTTATGGGTGTCATACCTGAGTAGTTGAGCTGTTAGACTAGGGTTTGCGTGGCTACGTCAAATCTCAATTCTTTGGTTGAGCAGAAAATTTCCCACGTAAATTCGGATTTTACATATAATATTGTGCTTGTTTCATACGATAGTTCAGGAAAGAAATGTTCTGTGGATCTTCGAAGGGTATGATTCAGAGTGTCTAGAATTGTTATGTTTTGTCTGAATTCGGAGACCATATGAAGAAACAGATTAGATGGAAAACAATTACTAAATGACTGACGGAGGAGTTACGGAAATGTTTACGCACCGGTAGTACTCAAATGGTAAGTGCTCAAGTAGAAAGTGACCATAAAGAAACCAGGCAGAAATGTCAAGGACAATGAAGATGGCTAGTTGCTGCATTTTTTCCAACTAGGTTGCACTAATTGGTTCTGGTGTGTGGATGTGGCATATCTTGAACTAGTGTAGTTGTAGAATTTTTGCTATAGTATTTTATTCAGCTCGACTACAATGATCATAATTGCTGATATTCCTTTTGCAGAAAGGGAAACCTAAGTTAGTGGTGTTCATGAATTGTTTTTCCCACTTATGTACTAGAATAAGCATAATCTTCTTGTATTGCAAACATGCAATTTTATGGAAACAAACTCATAGCGATCGTTCTTCATTAACTTCTTAATATTTGCTCTTTTAAATACATCAACTTTATTTGATTCCTTTCCTTGGAATTTTTCTGTTTAATATGACACATTATTCTTTGAAATAGTTTCTTGCATAGTGATGCGATTCGATTGGTTGTGACTGCTATATGTTTCTACATATTCTGAGAATAACTCATGGTGAAATATTGCAATTTATGTCAAGATTTATCACAGTATGGATCTTGTAAATAGGTTTGCTGCAGAAATATTTCACGACTTGCATGAAGAGGTTATGGGTACTGCTGCTAGAGGGCATGGGTTGATGCTTCAAGTCCAGCAACTTGAAGCAGATTTCCCAGCAGTTGAGAAGGCTATTTTCTCTCAGTCTAGTCATTCAGGGTTTTCATACAGCAATGGTCAGTATGCATTTTAACTTTTTCCTCCAAGAAATTCAAAATCAATCTTTTAAATCACTCTTTTAGTTCCAGTTTCCTGGTAAAGGAACTGGTTTTGTTGTTCTAATAAATTTGTTGCATCAAGACAAATGGTTAAACTTGGATCGACAATGGAAAAGTTATTTAGCTAGTTCTTTTAAGTTACTTCTTTTGTTCTAGTTCTTCCTAGGCGAAGCAATTGGTTTTGCCATTCGGTAAATTCATTGCATCAAGACAATTGTTAAGCTTGTATCAACAGGGGACAGAGTATTTTAGGTAGTTCTTAAACAGACAATCTTGTAACAACATAGATAGTCAATATTGAAAAATGTTCTTTATGAGGCCTTCATTTTGTATGCTGACATCATTGCTAGGATGTCAAATGCAAGTTATATTTCACTTTGAAAATTGATGGGCAATCTAGCACTCTAAAGAGATTGGGACATTCTTTTTTCAAATTGGAGCTTTATCTTTCTTGCAAGAAGAAATTATCTTTTGCAAACCCCCAATTAGAGAAGAAAACTATTCCATATCCTAATCTTCTCTGTTTCCAAAAAATTACCAACCACACTTCCTTTCCTCTGTTCAATCAAACAAAATAAGAGATTGTCACTAGAGTTAACAATTCCATAGTCTTGTCTTACTTGCTGCCTTTACCACTTGTGAAGACAAAAAAAGAACTATAAGATATAAATTTCTTGTAAGATAATACTTGAATATTTTAAAATTCTTATGTAATGCGCATCTTCTTTCTGGTGATAAAATGCTATCTAGAACTCTGGAAAAATGAATGAATAATGATTGTGTTGTAGATCATCTATTTTCTTGAATCAAAGGTTTAGCAATAAAGTATTTGTGTATATCAATGAAAAAAACTTAAGCATAAAAGAATGATTCATGCAATGTGGCTCTCCTATTTGTTTGTACCATACAATTTTAGAAGAACTGGATGACATATACTTGGATATTAATGTTGTTTCCTAATGCTTCTATTGTTGCCTTCATCTAATCATCAGCAGGTATTGATTGGCACTCTAACTTGCATCTGGATCAGAACATCATCACTCAAGGGGATATGCCACGTTTTATCTTGGATTCATATGAAGAATGCCGTGGCCCACCTCGGTTATTCATACTAGATAAGTATGATATGGAGACTGACATATAGCTCAGAATTTTGAATTTGCACTGGACTAAATGGTCTGTTTCCTTCAGGTTTGATACTGCTGGTGCAGGAGCTTGTTTGAAGAGGTACTCAGATCCATCTTTCTTTAAAACAGAATTAGTTTCCTCTAGCTTGATGGAAGCAGAGAAACCAAGAGAGAAAAGACCTCGGAGGACTAGGGTAAGACATCTTAAAGGAACACATTATTTTTGTTTTGGTCCTTTTTTACAATAAATAAATATCCTCTTCTTTGACTTGTATAACTACATTCTACTATATCTCTTTAATAGCTAACCCTGTCTGCTGAAAAAAAAAATATATCTTCACTTTTTTAGATTGTTAAGAATTATTCTCAGCATTGACAGAAGTTAACCTGACTTTCTTTTCTTGCCGGATCACGTTGGAAGACTGATAAAACGCTAGAATTTTTATTTTCACCACGTGCAAATACTGAGTAAGTTCAATCAGCACATACAGTTTGATCAAATGATATAAACCAGCATCAGTTCTGAATCTTGTTTTCTCTCCTTCTGTTGGTCTTCTATAGTTCAAAGCCAGCAAGTTCAGTTCAGGTTGCTGATAAGTCTGCTACCAGATTTGTGAGGTTGAAATCAAGGAATTTGGATGATACCAATGAAAGTAAATTGAGCGGTTTAAGGAAGCATCTTCTTCAACTTCATTTGGATGAACAGAAAATTGCTTTCGACAGTTCTCAAAGTTCTTCAAATTTAAATTCAAATCTAATTGATTCAAGTGTACCAACTTCTCTAACAAACGATACAGCTATGAATATGTCAGAAAATCATTCTCTAGTAGGACATTCATGTCCTACCATGAACAGTGAAGAAGAATCAACTAGGATCACTGCATATGAACTAGATGGCCAGAAGGCAGAAGCTAAAGAACTTTCAGAATCAGTGCATAGGCCAATAGTGGGCGTACCTTATACTCAGAGAGGATATAATCTTGTGGACAGTATGGAAAACTCAGCTGATTCTGACATTAAGTCAGAAAGCAGTGCCTATGACAATGAACTTAGTGATATAGTGAGAAGCACATCTCAGAGGGTGGCAGATCATAAGTTAGTGAGGGCTGAACTTCAGTTAGAAGGCAGTACTGATGGCTACAGGACTGAAGACAATGGTAGTGAGCAAGGAAATTTCATGGATACACCCAACAGCATGGAATCAGAAGTTGAAACAAATTTAATAAATAAAGGTGTGCCAGATATTGGTGCTTTGAAAAAGGAAGGTCAGGAGATAGACACTTACACTAGTGAAAGACTAGAGGAGATGCACACTCAGATATCCGAGCCTGATTATACTGGGCCAGTAAGATCTAACAGTATGCTAATCAGTGGAATGACAAATCATACTAATAACCTAGATGAAGTATTTACAAATCAAGAAGCAGAGGATACCCAGGATCCCACTTTCCCACATGGTGAGGTTGCAAACTCAGCTGATTTAGTCTCTGATGAAGCCAGCAATATGGAGACATTTGATGATCCCACCACGTTGCAACCAAATGAAATCATAAACGAAAACTGGGATTCTTATGATACAGACCCTGTTTCTGATTTCATAAATATTAATCCTGAAGAAACTTCTGCACCCTGTTTAATTCCTGGTAACAAAAGTACCTCAGCCATTAACGATGCCCAATTAGAATCTAATGAGATTGCCAAATGCTTCAATGGTAGTTTTATCTTTCAACTTATTGTATAAACACTGTGTTCCTGTTTTTCTGTAACAACCATTAACATTTTTATGCATATTTTGTTCAATATGGCAGGTCCACCTTATCAAGATCCATGTTTCTTTGAGAGAACTCGCCCAGAAGATCATGTGAATGAAGACATACATATAGTTGATCAGCTTTCCTGTCCATTAACTAGAAGCACTTTGGTGGAAGACCTTGAGAGTGAAGATTCATTCTCCATGACCACAATAGAAGAGATACAAGTTCCAGTGGATCAAGAAATAAAAATTTTTGCCTCCAAAGATGCAGCAAACAGTTCAATTCGAAGAATCATCTTGCCAGTTGCCTCAGATTTTGTCCCTGACATCTACAAGGATGTTTTACATTGTGGCGAATTATTAGCAGATGTGGATAACTTTCATCATCCTGAAGAACTACTGAGTGATGCATCTATTTGTGTGGAAGGAACTGATGATCTAGCACAATACCATAGTACTGAAAACTCTATTATTGGATGTGACTCTGTGCTGCTAATTTCAGTAGAGGCGAAATCCAGTCTGGACTTGTCTGATGAAATTTCCAAAACAAAGCAGGAGAACGTTGTTTTAAAAGATTCTCTTCCATATGACGAAGTTCTTCTTCAAACCTCAACTACAAACATAGGAAACTCCCCACAGACAGTGAATCGACATGCAGAAACATGCCCAACCCAAAACATTTCACCTCCGGCTCATGTTATTTCCACCATCAGCATTGCAGATTGTGCAACAGAAATGCAATCTGTGCTTGCAGTCGAAAACATAAAAGCTAGCATTGAGAATGGTGATGATGGCGTAGAAAGCAATTTCTCGATGCCCACAATATTGCAACCCCAGTTTGACTATTTTTCTGGCACAGAGGAACCCTTGGAATCTCCCAAGATGAACTTGGGTGAGGAATTCCAAGAGTCCTTCGAGGGGAACAATGAAGGGAAGACTCCTTTATGTTCTTCTAGAGAAATGTTTCTGAGAGTGTCAGTAATTCCATCATGCTTGATGATAATTTAAAATTCTCAAAGGAGTTTTATCTAGAAAGATTGCAGAATGCTGTTGAAATGCCTGAACAAAATAATGTTCACAAAAACTTGACAGATGAAACTTTTGCATCCAATGATGAAGCTAATAACAAAGAACCTTACTTGGTTCATACAGAAGAAGCACTTGACCAGCATCTGCAGTTGCTAGAAGATAGTAATGATCTTGCATCCTTTTATGAGCATCAACCAATTAACCATGAAATTTATCCTTTGAACACGGTGGCATCTTTAAGTTCTCAAAGCACTCTGAACATGGAAGATTCTCCAGGATTAGACCCAACTGCTTCATGCTCTGGTTTGCCTGTGAATAATTCATCTAATGCAAATGATACTTGGTTACTTGGTGATATTCTTGAAACTATGCCGGGTGGCCATGTCAAAGCATATCCTGTTCTTGATGATCCATATCTAAATTATCGTGCTCAAAGTGAACATTCTGATTCAAAGTGTATAGCGCAAGGTGAACATGAAAGTGTACAAGGAGATATGCCCCTGCCAACCAACTCAATGTTTGATTTGGTAAGTTTATCTAAAGAAATTTCTGCCATTCCAACTGGCAATGGAGATGTATCTACCTTGCAAGCTAGTGAAGGAGATGTCTCTTCCTTGCAAGCTAGCAATGGAGATGTCTCTACCTTGCAAATTAGCAATGGAGATGTCTCTGCCTCTCAAGCTAGCAAAGAAATTGCATCTGCCTCTCAAGCTAGCAATGAAGTCATCTCTAGCTTGCAAATTAGTGACCAAGAATTCTATTATTTGCAAGATAGAAAAGAACTCTGTGAAGCTAACAATTGTGATGTTTCTACCTTACAAGCTAGTAATGAAGAAATATCTACCTCACAAACTAGCAAAGAAGTTGTCTCTATCTTCCAAGCTAGCAATGAAGAAGTTTCGCCTTTACAAGTTTGCAATGCAGAATTCTCTACCTCACAAGCTAGAAATGCACATTACTCTACCTTAGAAGCTAGCAATAAAGAATCAGGATCCTTACATCAAAAAGGTGAATGCCTTGAACTGGAAATTCCAATTCATTATATTGAATTGGAAGATAAACCATCAGAAGGACCTGAACCAAATTATCGCACCTTAACAAACAATGTGCTACTCCATATGCCAGCATCAAATACGGATGAGAATGCAAAAATGGATTCACAGGCTCATGTTTCATCTGAGTGGAATTCAGAAATTTCTGCACATCATGCGACTTACGATTTCTCTGATATGGCATTCTATCCCTTGTCAGGCTCCGATGTGAGTGCTTTTGAGAGTACATCCAGAATATCACACCAGTCTCAGGAAGGCAACTCAAATTCTTCCTTCCCTTCCCAGAATCATGAAGAAACACCACCCTCACCCCCACTTCCACCTCTTGAATGGAGATCTCAGAAGCTGTCTTCTCTGTTGCCCAACCAAAATCCAATTCTAGCTTTACCTAGGGGAGACTTTTTTATGTCATCATCAGACAGCACTCCAGAAAATCCATATCTCGTCTCACCAATTAGTTTATCTGAACTACCACCACTTGTTGCTGATTACAGCAATCAACCTGATTTCCTGTCTCGAACAGGCAAAATTGCAGATTCATTACCATCGTCTTTGTTCATGGCGTCATCTTTAGAATGTGAGAAGAATCAACATGCTGGTGATGCATATGAGACAATAAAATTACCTCAAGAAGATTCGTTGTTGATATCAGAAAGCCTATCATTTCAAAATTTCCTGTTGCAGAAAGATAGTATTCAGCCTTTGGTGGAGAAAAGATCACAGATTGGTGAATTTTGGACAGATTTAGAATCAGAGAAATCTGGTTATTCCAACGATAGGCATCTACATTTGGAGAATGAAGTGGTTCAGTCTCAGAGCCCTTTCTTGGTTGAAACTAGCAATTTGGACGATAACCATCATATTCTGTCACTCTCTTCGGGACTAGACATGCCCCAGCATGGCTATGTGTATTCTTTGGAAAGGATCCAGCCAACTTTATTTGCTATTGTCCCTACCAAAGAAGGTGAAAGGTTTGGTATTAACCCTCGTTCCATTCGTAATCGCCCTAGAAATCCATTGATTGATGCTATTGTTACTCATGATAGAAGCAAGGTAATGCAATCTACTTGGTTTAATGCTCAAGTTCCAACCATTTAGTTCTCTCATGTTTGTCCACTGTCCTGCAGTTGAGAAAGGTGTTAGAGGTGGCTAGGCCTTCTGATGAGTTCAAGGCAGATCAAATGGATGCATTACTAGAGTCCAATATTTTGCAGTTGAGGAAGGTATCGGAGCTCGCTAGGCCTTCTGACAAACCTAAATCAGAGGAGAAAGATGCATTATTAGAGCAGATAAGAAACAAGGTTGGTGCATTTTCATAGACTGTTGGCTACTTAATCGGGTTGTATCTCTTCTCTTGATTGTAACTTGGGCAAACTTCTTTTTTCAGTCATACAGTCTGAAGCCAGCAACTGTTCTTTTGAAGCCAAGCCACAAGAGTGATTCAACGAACATTAGAGTTGTGGCCATCTTAGAGAAAGCAAATGCAGTTCGCCAGGTTAGTCTTAAAATTGACATTGTTCTTGGGTCACTAGCTTCTTGATTGCTCTTCTGCTTAACATCTGCTCTTTGGATAGGCAATGGTCGGAAGCGACGAAGATGATTGTGAAGATAATTGGAGTGATTGCTGAAGTGTTGAGCGCAAATTAGTTTGTGATAAATTTAAAGCTGTCCCAAGTCTGCTTAAGCCAAAAAAAAAAAGAAGAAGAAGAAGAAGTAGAAGAAAGAGTGCAGACACGAAAGCCACTAGTAATCTAAGCATTGTGTACAGGTTCATTATCTTTTTTCAACCCTTGTTCGGTATGTATGCTATTAAGGTTGAATTCTGTTCGATTGTATCATGTAACATACCTATCTAGAGCAATAGGCCCTTGTTCAAAATGTAGAGGAAACACGTTTTGGTCCAAAAGACCAAATCTTTGTGTATGACTTATGATCCATCGGTGTAAGCGTAAGGCCATGTTTAATTCATGTAATGTTTTATTTCACATGGTAATACATTCTTAAGCAAATGCTTTCGCTAAAAAATGGGCATATTATGCACAAAAATCTTGTTAAGTCGACGAACTGTTATAACATGTAACTTGTTAACTAAACACTATATAGAATTAGGGTAATGCTAAATGGCTAAAATCTGGCCAACTAGAATCAATACATGTAAGTGTACACATGAGTATTTTAGTAATATCATATGTGTATATTAATTGCATGCATGCATTATAATTGGAGGATAAAAAATTCTAGCTGGCCAGATTATGACCAACAAGAATTACTGATAGAATTAAAAGATCATATGGTACATGTTTCATTGCATTTCTTAAAATAAATTTTATTAATAATTAATATCGGGACTTTAAAAAGTTAAAATGTGGAAATTACTCCGGTGTCTCCTTAATCCTCTTCCCGATTTTAATTCAACAAAAAAGACCATAATTATTATTTTATTTTTTTAAAAATGAATGATCACGATTCATTCTAGCGATCAGATTCTGGCTATTTAGCACTGTCTTTATTTTACGGTAAATCTAAATAGCCAGAATCTGGTCAGCCAGAATATAAATATAAAATATTTTATTATTACCTGCAAGCTTAATTAATACATGCAACTTTAATTAATGCATATCAATAAAAAAAATGAATGGTCAGGATTCATTCTAGCTGGCCAGATTCTGGCTATTTAGCACTGTCCTTGTTTTACGGTTAATACATGCAATTTTAATTAATGCATATCAATCAAAAAAATGAATGGTCAGGATTCATTCTAGCTGGCTAGATTCTGGCTATTTAGCACTGTCCTTTGTTTTAAAAGAATCGAATATGGTACCAAACAATCTCCTACATTAAAAGCACATTGATATCTCATCAAAAGGATAAATTGATGTCCACATTTATAGAAAATTTTCCTCCAAATAAAATTCACAATCAAAATATATTAGACTTTTGAACCGTTCGCCACGAGCGCTTCCTAATTTACCCTAATAGTCTTCCTTTATATAATCTAAAGAAAGACTGTGACACTAACATTTACAAAGAGTTTTCCTTCAAATGAGACTCGCAACCAAGGAATATTAAGCTTCTGGACCGCCCGCCACAAGCGCTTTCCGATTTACCCTGAGAGGCGATGAGAAACTTTTATAGAACCGAACTGGTCACCCCGAGTTCAACATTATCTAACTTGATTAATGATTTTTTTAAGGATAAAATGTGAAAGACATGAAGTGAACATAATCATCTTGCTACAAAGAGGGAAGAAACCATGGGGCTATGATGCGACGATAAGGGACGGACTCGTTGGATAATACTGGTTCAAATCTCCCCTAGCACAAATTACATCTTGGAGTTTGAAAACCTTGAGACGCTGGGCAATAACAAAATCATCTTTTAGGCAGAGAGGAAAAAAAAGACGAGCATAGCATCACCGGACAGAACGACACACAAAAGAAACTAAATGTTACTGGCAACAAATACAATTTCTCTAGTCTTCAGATGTCCAGTTCCCACACTCTTTTTTTTTCCCCTTTCTTATCCACGTCGATGGACCAAAATTTACTTGGCGAAAATAGCCTCGCAGTGACGAAACTTTTCAAGCAAAACAAGCCATGCATCCAGTACGTTTGAATCCAGTCTTGTTCGAAAATCTCCAACTTGTGGACTTTGTGGGATCTGAAAAGTATGGCAAAATGGAAGAAATAGCAAATCAAATACTCAAGCACACAAGTATCTGATTACATTACGACACTATTTACTGGTATAAGCAACCATGTTCCTTTGTACTCTAATAGAAAAAAAGAATGATGCTTCAGTTTATTGAATTAGCATATGGTAAAAGCACATTTGACAAAACGAAGCCGCATACTACAAAAGCTGAAAGTCAGATGATAATGGCGAGATGCAAAGCAGCTAATGAATGCTTTGCCCAATCAAATTCTTTAAGACAAACTGCCTGGAGGCTTATGAATTGCTCCATCTTTCAGCAAACAAATAATGGTGAGATGCAATGCAAATCAAAATCTCTTAAGCAAACAGTGCGGTAGCTTATGAACGCTCCATCTTTCAGCGAACAAATAAACCAAACAAAAAAACACAAATTGCTAAGGGCATACAATTTTGTAACACAAGGAAAGGATAAACGGAAGGTCCTGCAAATTAATCAGCGGTGAGACTGGACATCTCAACATGCTTCCTTTCTTCTTCTAATCTTAAATCAGTGCTAAGAATGACCACAGTCTATGTTTATATAACTATTTGAGATCAAGAAGGGGATTTTATTCCCTGGCTGTCAATTTAAGACTATCATTAATAATATTCAAATTATTTAAATCGATGTTATACTACAGTTTAAAACACAGGCCAAATCTTAGCTCATGTATCCATCATTACACTAGAAAAGTAATAATTATAAAGATAAATTAAGGGGCAATTTGAAGGATCCAAGAAGCAGATGAATAATCAGAAATCTGAAAACAGAAAAGAAACTTGAGTGCAAAGCTTCATAACACGTTAGATATGCAGTGGAATACAAACCACAATGGAACAATGCTAACAAAATAATTTAACTTGGTTCAGCCCTCCAAGTCTTTCTCCTCAAAAATCCCACTAATATGTTCACCTTCAAGAGGTGGAAAACCCTCATACAAAAAGCTCTTCTTTTACAGAAAGATTAACCAAGTAAAGAAAAAACAAAAGCTAGTATCAATAGTTTGTTATAGCCTTCAAACTGAGCTTAGTCATGAATAATGTATGTTGAAGTTTCATTCTGATTTGATTTTCAGAATTTAGTCATGAATAATTATTTTAACAGTTTCATTTTGACTTTCTAAAATTCTATAACTCAACTGACAAAATTAATAGGGTTATTAATATATCATGCTCAACCCATGTTAATTAGTTTGGAACAATAAGTAACTTTGCTATGGTTATCATCATTTCACCTACTTAACAGTTATATATTCCAGCTATTGTGATCTGACCTATGTAATGCCTTGTGTATCTATATGTGGGTTCTACTTGAATCCTAGCTTAGAGTATGACAATTATTTCCTCTCTAAGTTGTACAGTCGCATCTTCTATTCTTGTTGATTCAACTCATCTAACTTTATAATTAGGTTGCCTTTAAATATGCCTATATCTTCTTAAATCTATTTTTCCAACTTTATTATCTACTGAAGCCACGTTTAGTTGTTCCTAAGTGGTTTTTAAACTTATTAGTATCACATACATCTATCTAGCAAACCTTGCAATGATACACTCCAAAAGTTGAGATAGCTGGAACACAAGTTGACGACAACGTCAGTACAATAGAAACATGTATATCAGCTTCCATGATCTAGAGTTTAACATGAACACAATAACAAGAAAGACAACAAAGATGATGTTGCAATATCAAAATGAAGAATAAAGATAGAAAAAAGATGCTCATTACACTGGGAGATAGGATTAAATATCCAGCTGAAGAATGAAAAACAAGGAAAAGCAACACAAGAGAACTGGAATCCAAAATTGATGCAAGAGGGAATCTAAAGTATTCAGATTTGCATCTTTTGGATTTTTTTAATTAGTTATCTGTTAATTAAGTTTAATTTATTTTTTTCTTAATTATATTTAATTTGGTCCTAAATCTTAGGGAACTAAGTCTTGTTAGTTAATTTATCCTAAATCTTAGGAAATAAGTTGGTTGGTTATTTTTTTTTGTTTAGATTTTTTTGAGGGTTTTGAGAGCTATATAAACCTATGCTTAGATGATGTTTAGGACAAATTATTTGGATATTGAATCAATTAGTTTCGCTTAAGTCACGTTACGGCTACATCTCTTTCATTCTTCTATTCCCATTCTTGTTTTCTCAAGAAGGTTTTTAAACCTAGCTTGGGCTACTTCTGATTTCGTTATTTCTCTCTTGTTTTTTGTTAATTCCTATAAAACTTCATGCCCCAGAAGAATCTATATTATGCTCGGCGTTAGTTGGTATCAAAACTCTCTAGATCCCATGGATGGTCGTTGTGGTTGTGGTTGTGGTCGTGATCATGGTTGTGCCGGGCAGATTCTGACAAAGGAAATCTTGCACCGTGATTGTAGCACCCAAGACGAGATTCAATATATATAGAGACAAGTCGCAAAGTTATCTCAGCGTCTAGCGGTGTAAGATCATAAGTTCCTTTATTCCCCT
>JBBMJZ010413101.1:11287495-11304753 GCA_037833815.1 Zingiber zerumbet | reverse complement strand
GAGTGATTCCCCCCCCCCCCCCCCCCCCCCTCCTCTCTTGCTACATTTCGGTCCCACCACATTGGACAAGTAGAAAATTATATTTGATGAATTTGAGAGCTTGGAGGTTAACCTCTTATATTCATGATAAGACTCACCAATATAAAAAATTATGACCTAGAGGTAAGAAATGCATTTTGTAAGGTATTCTAGTATTTCTAAGGGTTATGTTTACATTGGTGGGCAATAAGATTGAACCATCTGTAAAATAAAGTCGAGAGATGCTATTTTTCTTGAAACTGAATTTCCAACAAGAGATAAAGTTGATAAGACAATTCCTTTATTTGCAATAGAGGAAGAGGATAATATTCCTTTATCAACAAATCAGGAATCATGAAAGATACTTGAATCTAGTCAACCTAGTGGGATTAATTTTCCAAGTCATGGATTAACTTCTCAGCCGTCTAACTTATGAAGTCGTCATCAGATTATTTCTCGGAGAAAGTTTGACATTGAGAATGAGACATTAATGATTCTCCTAGTTAACGATAAGGAACCTCTAAGGTTGAAGAAACTTTGAGATGCTCAATTAGAGAAGAATGAAAAATTACAATGGATGAGGAAATAAAGTCTATGAGAAAGAATTAAGTTTGGGGTTTAGTCAATTTTCCTCCAAACTGAAGGGTTATTAGGAATAAGTGAATTCTCAAAATTAAGAGGAAAGCAAATAGATGGATTAATCGATACAAAGCTTGATTAGTTGTAAAAGGATATACCTAAATGGAGGGTATTGATTTTGAAAAAACATTATCCCCAGTTTATTTCAATACATGTCATTCTATCTATAGTAACACAATATGACATGGAATTACATCAGATGAATGTAAAAATGACTTTCCTTAATAGTAATCTTGACGAGGAAATCTATATAGCACAGCCAGAAGATTTCATTGTTGAAGACCAATAGAATAGAGTATATAGATTTAAAAGTCTATATATAGGCTAAAGCAACCATCAAGATAGTGGAACATAATATTTAATAAAGTCATTTTGTCTTATAGTTTAGAAATGGTAAATAAGGATCATTGTGTGTACCTAATAAAGGAAAAAAAAAGTTTGTCATCTTAGTATTATATGTTGATGATATGCTAATAATTGAAAATGACATAAAGTTTGTGATAGAAGTCAAATCGTGGCTTTCATCATAATTTGATATAATAGATATGGGAGAAGCTGAGTACATCTTAAGAGTGAAGATCATTAGAGATCAATCAAAAAAGTGTTTGTCTCAAGAAACTTATATCATTAAAATGCTACAACACTTTAATATGTCATATTGCAACATTGAACAAACACCTATAGTGAAAGGTACTATTATGTGTAAAAGTATATACCCCAAGACTCCTGAAGAAATAGCTGAAATGAAGAAAAAATCATATGATAGTGTTATTCGTAGTTTAATGTACACTGAGTTATGTACTCGTCTTGATATAAGCTATACTGTTGGCTTAATTAATCATTTCTAGTCAAACTCAGGATTGAGACAATAAAAGCAGTAAAGAGGATATTCAAATATCTCAAAGGGACAATAAATTATTGTCTCTGTTTTCAAGCATCAAATATGAGCCTACGTGGCTACACAGATGCAGATTGGACGGGGGACCTTGACGACAAAAAATCCATATCTGGCTATACTTTCTTGCTAAATGATAGTGTCATCTCATGGAATAACAAGAAATATGCTTGTGTAGCATTGTCGACAATGGAAGCTGAGTATGTACTTGTGTAGCAGATGTGCAAGAAGCTATCTAGTTAAAAAAGTTTCTGAAGCATCTGAAGATTGTTGAGGATATTGAGAGTCCTGCTATAATGTATTGTAATAGTTAAGTTGTTATAGCTTTTCCAAAGATCTCAAATATCACAATAAAGATAATCATATAGAAATTAAGTATATTTTTATAAGAAATATTGTTGACAAGAAAAAGATAGTTCTTAAGTACATCCCTACGTGTAATATGCTTGCAGAGGATTTTATTAAGTCATTGATTAAAGAGTCATTTCAAGGATATATGAAATCTTTAGGACTTTGAAGAATATAACATATTGTAAAGACAATTAGATATATAAAAAGGTCATGATCTATTTAGTATATATATCTTTGTTACATTTGAATAAAGTCTTGATAAGCATGTTGATATGTTGAGATTGGTGCACTCACATGGAAAATTATCTCTATTTGTTAAGTATAAATAGAGGTAAGATCGTTACTTATAGGACATCTTATGTATCTATGAATAGAGACATACCCATATGTTAAGGTCGTCTTGATAATTATGTCAAGATGAGATCATTTATGTAATGATCGGAGTAAATGAATCCACCATTTACTAAATCTGCTTAAGGTCATATTGGAATTCATATGTTGAATTCAGGATTAGACATTAGGTATGTCTAGATCGAAATATGTAAGATGTTAAATTTTGAGAAAAACATCCACTCTTTTTTAGTAAAGAGAAAAACATCCTAGCATGTGATTCATACCACGTGTGCCATAACGACAATAAGTGTAGTGGGAAAATTGATTCATACTTCTTTACTATATGAGACCCTTGAGATTATAAGTTAATCTCAATCTTACCCTAAGTAACTATTTAGTTGTCTACTTGAAGTTCTGATCAATGTCTGCTACTTTAGCATATTTCCTATTGGATATGAGTGATTCGGTCTATGGAGCATAACTAGGAAAATAACTTATTAGAATGAATAGATTATAGATAAAAAGAAAGATTAAATAAATTTACATATTTTGATATTATTCACTGGTCGACCCATTTTTGTTATGTATCGAAATGACTGTGAATATTTGAATATAGAATATACTCTTAACATAATAGTCATTATAAGGGATTAGAGATGTTCATATTGATGTTAATGAAAATAATTTACTCTAGGGTAAAGACAAGTTATTGATGTCTCTGATTCGTTCTATAAAGCAACTATGTAAGATGTAGCAATTTTCTTAGCAATAATTGTTCAGTGTGTTTGCTGTCGCACGAACCATTTTATCTAAAGTATGAAATGAATGTTCTTATTTAATCTTTATAACTAATTAGTGTTTTGCTCTAATCTTTATGACTTGATTATAATATAGTTTATATGACTTACATGGTCTTTGTGACTAGTTAACCTTTATGGATTGTCTTGGACGAATGAGAGATATAGGAGTTACGAAGATAAAAGGGTATCTTTTCTCCTTCATCTTCCTCCTTTATGAGTGACCTTCATCTTCCTCCTTTATGAGTGACATTATTGTTGCTTGCCTTTATACAAGAGGTGTTCAAGGAATTGAAAGGTAAGGGAGGTGTGAGCAAGTAATCAGCGAAGAAGAGCATACCTCGATGGGATTTGATTTGTGAATCTTGAAGAGCCTTTTGATTCATTCGTAATCATTCTTTCGACGATAAGTAAAAGTCAAGATCTACTATGGAAGATCAGTATGAATTTCACATATTTCATAATTCATATTTCTATATTTCAAATTTCAGAAACAGCAAAAATCATCATAACTCAGATGACTATTGGAATGATCCGATAAGATTTGATCAAACAATTAACTGATCTGGATGAGACAATCATCAAACAGACTTTCCGGTAGCAAAACACGACTGGTCTTCTATGAATTTTCAAGTCATATCATGCAGTGGAGATACTTAGCATTCAGCTTATCAATAGGCTACAGTGGGGCATTTTTGCTATCACTTTTTGGAAAAAGGTTCGAGCATCCCACAGGTCAACCCCACAAGTAATTAAATCAGAGTATTTCTCCCGACTTCATCTGGAATCGGGAAAAAATACTTACGCTAACTAATTCATGGCTTTCTTCACGAATGAGATGGATCACTCCATGGAGAAGTACAAGAACGAAGAGCCCCTGCTCTTCACCGTAGCTCAGGGTTTCCAGCCTATCATCTTCGCTTTCATTGTCTTCATCATCGAGTGCTTTATTTGCATATATGTTCATTGGATCTACCAGGAAGGTATCAGTAGTATGCAGGTTCGTATCTATTGCATGTTCAGTGTCCCTTTGCATTGGTCTCTTATCCTCGCTTGAGTTCTCAAAGAATAGAACTGAAGATGTAAATATTTAATAAAATAATTTAATGTATTCTCATCATATCCTCGGGGGTCTAGCTCATATGGTAGAGCGCTCGCTTCGCATGCGAGAGGCACGGGGTTCGATTCCCCGGACCTCCACTATTTTTGCTTGGTATCCTTATTTGTTATATATTAATAAAATTTATCATAGCTACTTTCATCAATACTGACCTTAGCTCAGTTGGTAGAGCGGAGGACTGTAGTTGTTGCAGGTGATCCTTAGGTCGCTGGTTCGAATCCGGCAGGTCGGATTTTAAATTTTTATCCCTCTCATTAAAAACAACTAACGGAACGATTTAAAATTTGTCAAGGTTATTATTTCTTTAAATTTAAAATTTAAAATATATAAATGTACTTCGAAGGTTATTGGAGTTTAATTATGTTTCTTTGATCCATTTACTAGTTATGGACCAAATTTGTTACAGGATAATTCTTTTCTTAAATTTTATTTATTTTTATAGGTGCATTAAAAAATAATAATCATACAATAGTTTTTAGATATTAATTTTGATCAAAGGCTAAGACACGCTTATTTTTAGATAAATTTAAATATATATAAATTTTTAAAAATTGTATTTAGTAGTTTTTGTTAAAACTCTTTTTGCTTAATTTTTAAATTTAAATATATAAATACATTTTAAGATGCCATTGAAATCAAACCATATTTCTAATGTAACCGAATGATTAAAAAAATTATATAACAATTTTTACCAGAACCAAAATGATTAATCAAAATTAACACATAACTAAAATTGCTATATATATTTCGTAGTTTTGATCGTATGTTTAGCAATTTTAAATAAAACTGACATCTATGCGTAAATCAAAATTGTTATACGTAGGCGTCATTTGATCATTTTAAAAACATAGTTAGATTTTATTGAGTATTTATATTTAAATTATAAGTAGAAAACATCAATATAATAATTTTGATAAAATCACTATGTCACTAGTTTTAAATCATTTGGTCTTTTTGAAAATATAAATGAACTTTAATTGATCCTGTCTGAGCCAGGAGTCAACGAACGTTGGAAAAGTGGCCCTCCCTCCTCGCTCCTGAGGGCTCTGATGAACCTATAGTAAAACCGAGCCGGGAGGGGTGTCCCGGCGACGGCCCTCCGACGCTCAAGTCAGGCGAAGAAATGGCAAGGAGGTGGCTCAGAGATGGAGACTTGCGTACCTAAGGTGAAGGAAGGGAGGCCTTATATAGACCTCTCGAGGGAGCCTGGACACGCCAATCGAAGCGGTCCCCTGTCTTCGTCCATGCCCAGGTATGGTTTCGTCAGGAGAACATCCTCGAGACCATACCGCTACTGTATCCACCTCTACGTGATGTGATGGCGGGATCTTCTAATCATGCTGTTTTGTGTATGGTCTAATCATCAGACATGTCGTCACTGACACTCCAGATCCCGAGCCGAGCGGATAGGCCGCTCGGCTAGCCCTCGCGTCCTTGAACTGGTCCCGGCCGAACGGAAGACCCGTTCGGCTATTCAGCCTCCGGCCGAGCGGATCCCCCCGCTCGGCCGTTTGGCCTTTCTACTTGGGCGTCGGAAACCCAAGCCCCTGGCTGGGTCGTTTCTGGTTCCGCTCGGACGTGCTTCCGCCCTTAGGCTAGACTGGGTCCCTCCAGAAAATGGGTCCCCCATTCTGATCGCCGGATCACTTAAAAAGACCCCTTGTCCACATGGACTTCCCATTTATCTTAGTCAATAAAAGATTTGAGCATTTCTAAGCCTACAAATGAAAAGAAAAAAAAAGTGATTTAGCTCAACCCCAAACGCTCCTCGTTGCTAACCTCACACCAAGATAAAAGGAGGTAAATTATATTTTTCTAAGCCTACAAAAATTTAGTAAAAGATGATTATACTCATCCTAGGTATTCCTCACAGTCCATCTCCAAATTATATGAAGAGAGATAAATCACGGGATCAGTTTATAGCTAATTAATAAATTAACTAGGGGAGAGGAATCCCCCCCCCCCTCCCAACTTTCTAACCCTACAAAGATTATAGTTGTGTTTCAAAACCTAACCAATATGTCGAATTGGTAGTGTATATATTATCTGTAGGGAGGTGGCATTTACCCCTTCCTTTCTCTAGTTAGCTTAGAATTAGTTGCTCTTCAAATGCTGTCAACATACGACTTATGGGTATTTAGGGTATCTCCAATAGTTAAATATCTCCATAAGTTTTTTTTTATAGTTTATAATATGTCACATAAAAAAAAATTTATTGTTCTTTCCATAATAAAAAAAAAACCTCCATAAAACTTTCTGTTTAGATCTTATATTATAAATTATATATCTTTATTTATTATTTTTCCTTTAATATCTCTATATAATTTTTACTTAATATTTTAATTAGTTCTGATATTTAATTTAACTTTTTATAATTAATTAATTAATTAATTAATTAATAATTTAATTTATAATTTTTATTTAATATTTAATTAGCTTAAGAATTTTAATTTAATTCTAGTCATTTGTATTTTTTTAACTTATCAAATATATTTTTTTAAAAAAGAAATGAGTATAACTTTGATCGTTAAATAAAATATTTTAATTGTTTAAAAGAATTAAATATGTAATATTATTTTTTCAATGATTAATAGCTCCATCTTATAAAAAAAATGTTAAAAATAAAACATGCTCTTAAATTAAAATTTTTAAAATTTATCTTTACCCTCATTAAAACTTTCTTAGTATGCTTTTTTAATTTTATAAACCTTCCAAAAAAAAAAACTTACATCAGATATACTCTGATTATTGAAGATAGATCGATCCTTTTATTGTCTTTAGCTCACTCTTCGAACATCTCTCACATCAAAGAACTTATCCATACCTTATTTAAGTGAATCTTGAGTCTTTGATAAAGTATTAAGATAATTTAAAATGCTCTTTAAAATTTAATAGAATTTTCAAAGAACACATTGTAAGATTTTATTAGCATTACGATGTGTTTTTTTCAAAAAAAAATTATTGAATTTTAATTTTTTAAGAATCATATATTATATGGGTAAAATTTACTTTTCCTTTTCACTTTCCTCAAAATTACTTGATAAACTTATGCTGCAATTTTGCTTTTCGCTCACGTGAACAGCTGTGCCAATTATTGTCAAATAAAATATATTTCGAGGGTCAAAATAAAAAAGTTTGGCCATTTTGGATAAACCTCTTCCACCATCGTAAATCTCTCTCCGACCGATACTTTTACACCATTCCTAATATAGGAGGACCCTATTTTTTTTTTATATAATATATTATAATATTAAAATAATACTATAAAATTAGTTATCATAATGGTAAAAAATGAATACGCTCATCCAACTGCCAATCTGTCTTAAGACCACTAATACAGAGGAGGTAAATCATAGCTATTAACCTTTAGAATATTTAGAATAGTGATTATGAAATTAGTGATTATAAAATTAGTTATCATGTACCATAAAATTATTAAATTTAATAATGATTATTATCATAATAAAATTATTTAATAAATTAATATGTATATTAAATAATAAATTATATGATAAAAAATAGAATATTATAAAAATTATTTATTTTAAAATAGAAAATGATATGTATTAGTTGCAGTTTGAAAAATATTTGATACTAGAATAACATTAAATTAGTGTTAGAAAATAGAAATGCCCTAAAATAGATTTTATGATTGGAGAGGGTCTAATTTACCATATTTACCAACCTGCCCCGCGCCCTAATAAATAATATTTGGTTGCTCCTCTCCATTCTTCTCGACGAAGGCAGTAATCCTCCTCTTGGTCTCCGGTCCGAGCCCGTCGCCGATCTGGCAATCGCCTCGACGCCGGCGGGCGGCGTGCCGTCGCCTTATTCACCTCCCTCCTCTCCGTATCGGATCTCTCATCTTCCACAGGTAGGTTACAAATTTCCCTTGCTGCAGTCTCTCTTTTGCTTTCAATCTTCTCGGCCCTTTGCCCCATGGTTGAGCTCGCGGCTCCTTCCGATCTGAGATTCTCACGCTCTGCGATTGTTCTCGATGCTTGCCCTCCTGATCGAATAGTTTCCTTTTGGATTTTGCTTTCCGTGTTCGATTCTTTGGGGAGCGACAGATCTATGACAGATTTTCTGTTTTTTGATAGTGCCGAAATTGGACCTCGAATGATGGGGTTTCAACATTTCTGTTGGTGTTGCGTTACCGCTTGCCCTACCGATCGAAAAGTTTCCTTTGGATTTTGGTTTTCGTGTTCGATTCTTGCCGAGCGGCAGATCTTGACGGGTTTTCAATTTTATTAATACCGAAATTGGGGGTAAAGGTGTCACCCTTTCCGCTTTACCTGGGGAGTTCGGAGCTTTTTCTCTTCCAACAGATCTTCCCTAATAACCAAATTTCTCTATGGACATTTAACAGAACTCCAAGAGACATTTGCCGAATTCATGGTGGTGTTCATCTTGAGTTATCTAGAGAAGATTATCTCCACATTAATATCTAAAAATCTCCCAACCAATGTAGCAATCTACTTTAATTGTAATTCATTAGCATTTACATAAACAAATCCAAGTTATCCGGAAAGGGACCATGTCAGTTTAGATCCATTTAATTACTAGTAAATATGGTTTGGATGTAGGGCATATCCATGTCTGATTTCTACTACTCACTCTTTTTCTCTGGCTTATAGATCAACATAATGTCATGCATGGTCTAAGATGCTAAAATGATTGGCCAATCTGTAGAAATCCTTACGAAGTTCTAACTTTAATGTAAAATAGAACATAGAGGTTCTATCCTTTTTCACAGCACATGAGGGTTCCTACTGACTGTACTGTTGAATATAAACTAGATCAAATTTCATGCTTTCTACCTGTCCTGTAGCTGGTAAGTAACTATTTTAATATTCACTGAAACTTGACAGGATCCTTGATCTTCTTGTTTTTTTATCCTTTTCTTGGCACATTAAGTTTCCTTTTATACTGTTCTATATAAATTGGATCAAGTTTGCATGTTTTCTTCTGTCAAGTTTGCATGTTTTCTTCTGCTCCTAAACCTGTTCAGTAGACTAGTTTTAGTGACTTCTCTCCTGTGTTTGTCCAGGGCATCAATTAGTTTGCCGAAAATCCAAACAGAATGACGCATGATACCTTATCGTCGCCTCATAGGCGGGCTCAAAACACTTTCTTTTCGTCCTCTCCATCTAAGAAACAGACGTTGGGTCACAGTGAGCTGGGGTCTTGGTCTACCCTTCTCGAGCGACACAGGTTCCTCCTGACGATGCTCGCTCTGTTGGCATTCTTATGCACCATCTACCTCTACTTTGCAATCACATTGGGCGCTGCCAGCTCCTGTTCGACCATGTCGGGAGCTGAGAAGGATCTTTGCGAAGCTAAGTCTTTGCACAAAGGGAAACTAAAATTCTTCTGACCGCAGATTGCTTCTGTATTACTAGTTCATGGAGACGAGCCAAGAAACTTGGTCCAAGTTCACTGATTCTTAACATCATTGAAATACAGTGATACAAGCTTAACAGAGATAATGTCGCTTATCGAGATGTCATTTGTGCCCTATTTTCTATACTTGTATCTATTCGATGCCTTGAGCTGTGGAGCAGAAAATAAATCTACTAATGAAACCTGTCGCGTAAAGTTCTCATTCTCCTTCACTAGTTGACATACTAGTTGCCATGACTGTTGAAGAACTAAATTGGGATACATTCGATCTCGAGCTTAGAAACACTCTTGAAAATCTTCTAGCTTGGTCACAATCTAAACTAATGATAGGGACTGCATGATATGCTAATAAGCATGAGTCATGTGTATCGTCTGAGTTGTAAGTTAATCGAGCACAAGGTTATGGTCGATTGAACCACAAGGTAAATGGTTGAGCTTCACTCAGATTAAATCACACTCCGCACAGGGATTTTGATCACTTGTGAATAATTTCGCGGACGAGAGCCATAGCCCCGACTAATTTGAAAACTATAGCTATCAAGTACATTTCAGATTTTTTTAAAAAAAAAATTCTTGGCATAATGGAATGATGATCTATAGTTGTTGGGGCGGTAAAGTGGCTGTGATCAGGTAAATCTATTTTGCAAGATTACAAGAAGTTTGATCTTTATTCTCAATCAAATTTGCACCCTAAATCATACTAAATGATCTTTCGGTAGTACATGTTATCAATATCTTACTTATACCCAACACACAAAAACCTAAGTAAACTGTAAACTCAAGATTAGACTCTATTTCCTTGCAGAGGGAATCAGAGTAGAGCACAACTGAACTTGATTATGTTCGAGCTTGTTATCTTATTGTGCTTGTTCAAGCTTGTTTATTAAAAGGTTTCTCGAGCTCCAGCCAAACTTCAACTAGAAACATGATTTAGTTAAATTATGAGTATTCAAGTTATTTTCCTACTTATGGGAAAAAGTCTGGCTATTGTTGTTGTTATTGTATGAGTGCTCAAGTTATTTAATTAATGTATTATTTATTTTATTTTTGACACTAAACTAACAAAAACTAGTTGTGCGTCAATCTTGTCACAAACATTAACTTCATTTACAACCCTAAATCCTACTTGATCTAGCCTTGTGTTTCTCTGGTCAAAAATGAATGGTGATCTAATTTATCAAGCTAGATTTGAAAGTAGAGATCCAAATTTTATCAAATTAAGAACCAAAAATCAAAATAGAGTTGTGTTGCAATCTTGTCACAAACATTATCTTCATTTACAACCCTAAAACCCCAAATCCTACTTGCTCTAGCCTGGTGTTTCTCTAGTCAACAATGAATGGTGATCTAATTTATCAACCTAGTTCATAGCAAGACTTGAAAGTAGAGATCAAATTTTTTTATCAAACTAAGAACCAAAAATCATGCAAGCATGCTCTGTGTTGGCACTAGAACAGACAAAATTGAATAATTGATAGTAGTGGGAAAAAAATCTTATCATTCAATGCAAAAAGACTACCTAAGTTTCCTGAATAAGCAATGAAGCTTCTTCATAAAGCTCTTTCTCTCTTCTTCCTTTTCTTCTTGTGATGATCTTTCTGATCCTCCAGCTCCAGCAATTCTGCTCCAGCAAAAGAGTGCCGTGTCGGATTTCGATGTAGAATCACTTCATCTACCTCTGGCTTCATCTTCTTCCTCCTTCCTTTTCCATCTTCCTGCGACTCAAAACCATCACTGCTATGCAAAAGCTTCCTCTCCTTTACAGCAAGACGGCTCCTTTCCTCCATGAAGCCCTTCCCCCTATGCTGTTTCTTCTTCTGGCCATGACTACCAAATCCATTTCCATCTTCTTCCACAAAATTCGCGTCCTTACCATGGACTCCAACTCCACGGGTAGCCTTTTTGCCGATTTGCGGGTCTTCTCTGCTCCTTTTTCTGCTCTTCCACGTCTCCACCTCCTTGCTGCTCTTCTCGGACACACACAGCTCGGGGTGCTTCCGGCCGGCTCGGTTTGCGCGGTGGAAGATGACGAGCTCGTCGAAGGCGGCGGAGGCGTGGCGAACGAAGGCAGCGACGTCCGGGCGCGCGTCGGTCTGGCCAGCGGCAAAGCGAGCAAGGACGGCGGCCGCCTTCGACAGGGATATAGGTCTCGACGAAGCCACCGATCCCGTCACCGCCCTCATCGCCTTCCTCCTAACTGGGAAGCAGGAGGGAGATTCCCGACTCTGGTTATTAGGGTTCGAAAGACGCCGCTTTTGAAGACCTGCGCAGCCAAGATCTACGTCCGTTTCGCCTCATTATTCGTGCTACGTCTGATACTTACATCAAGATTAGTGCTACGAAATCGTACCGGGGTGGGCTCCAGTCAAGTAACCAATCACGCGTCTGGTACGTGATTAATAAACAACCCTCGTCACTCCCCTGTTCACTTCAAAACCTGTGGAAAAATCTCGACGGCGACGAAGGAGCGAAGAAGAGAAAGGAATGGCGGAGTACGGCGACATCCTCCACCGCCTTCCGCAATCGAAGTCGGTCGACGCCGTCCGGTGGCTCTCCTCCGTCTCCGCGTTCGACCGATTCGTCGCATCCGCCGTCCATGACCCGGACGCCGCTGTCCCCGCCGCGGCCTCCGCCATCGAGATCCACTCCCTAATCTTAACCCCTTCCGCCGATTCATCCAGTCGAGAACACCCATGCCTCCACCTCCGCTCCTCCTGGCCCTCCTCTTCCCGGATCTCCGCCCTCCGGTCCTCCCCCACTCCCTACAGGCATCTCGCCGTCGCCGCCTCCACCCTTTCGGGTTCGCTTCACGTCCTCTTCGTCGACCCGGTGGATGGGTCCATTGAGTCCGAACTATCCATTCCCAATGACCGCTCTCTGCACGCCGGCGTGGTCTCTGCCATCGATCTCCTGGAGGGTGGGAGGGAGTGCGTTACCGCAGGCGAGGACGGGCGTGTGAATCTGGCGAGCATAGGGGAATCAAGGATGGATTACCGGAGGGTGTACGACAGCCGAGGTCTGGCATCATACACTGCAGTTAGGTGGGCATCGCCGGTGGAGTTTGCAACCGGTGGTTTAGGGTTTGGCGTCCAGTGGTGGGATCCGAGGAAGCCCGGCGGATTCGTATCTCAGTTCACTTCTAACTGGTGAGAATTGCCATCTTCCTTCTGTTCATTCAGATTGATTCAACATTTGCCCATTGGTGTGATCTTGTTTCAACCATGCTAATCCTTCAGGGCGCAAGGAAAAACTACTGGCATAGTTCATTCAATAGATATCCATCCATCACGCAAGCATATATGCATGGTGAGCTGACTGCCTCAGTTCCTCTTGGTGGGTGCAATTTCATTTACAGATAACATAATGCAAGCAATCAAACAAATTTGATATTATTTTAATGGCTACAATTAGTTAATTTTCTGTTTCCCCAACAAAGAGTAGCTTTGCAAAAAATCTTTTATTTCCCCTGTTTTCGTAGTGTAAAGAGTGTTTATGAATTTGCTTCAATACTAATTGGGCTAGCAATTTATGTTGTGTCAAATTAATTGTATGGTATTGAAATAATGTAGTTTCGCGTTGATATAAAATTAGGTGAAGCGATCTAAAATTAGTTAAACTAAATAATGTAAATAAGGATATGGAGAATAATAGTGAGAAGAATTAACTAAATGTTAGAAGTTGAAATTAATCAGCTAAATAAATAAAAGTAATTTTTTTGAAAGAGAAAATGGGTTACTGAGATTATTCAAGTTTAGCTCGATGTTGAATTGCCACGGGTTGATCTTGATAAATTGATGGGAGGTGAACAAGTCCTTTTCTTTCAATTTATCTTGTATCGGATCTGGAATTGAGTCTTGCACTAGATCCTAGGCGCCTTGTAAGAGATGTGCTGCGAAGAACCTTGGACTTGATACAATCTTGCACTATATCCTAATGCAAATGTAGCCCACGAATGACTCTTTTGTTTATATCTTTTTTATTGCTACAAGATCAAAACTTCTTTTGTTCAACTGAAGCTAATTAAGTTGGATCACAATTTTGGATTTGGTACACTTTCTCGAGAACAAAAGTTATGGGATTAAAAATTTGTCCAGATTTCTTGTTTGCATTACCTTTATTTAACTATTAATCTTTTATCCATGGTTAATATCTTCATCATCTTTCCTTGTAAAATTATATAGATGCCCGATGCGCAAATTCTTTGTCAATTTTAGAGTTGCCCAATGCTCAAATTCTCCTTTTTGAGATTTCGAAGTTGCATTTCATACATTCAGTATTATTTTCATTAATTGACTCTAGCAAATCTCTTGTCCATTCAATTGGCATCTTTAAATTTCAAAATTTGTAATAACGTAGTTCACTAAACTTTAGTTAGATTAGGTAAATTCTTCCAGGCTTCAATGTGGACATTTTTGCCCATATCTTCATTACTTTAAAGTTCTTGACCTTCCTCTATCTGATATAAGAGACAATGACTTATGATCTCTAACCCCCAAACCAAATCTTATCTCTGATATTTGATAATGATTTTTCAAGTGATTTTTATTTTGCCTTTCTTGGGTTTTTTTAATCTTCAGAAAAACCACCTTTTAATTTTTCATCTCATATACATTTAGTGCTACCTAATTCTCTACTTTCTTATATTAAACAATCTGGTTGTATCTCCTCCCTATTCTTAGTTTCTAACATGCTCTGGAAATTATCATTGGTTTATATTTGCTTCAAAATAGAGTGCAATCAAATAGTTTATCAGCTGATTTAACCAAAACCACATGTGGCTTATGCATCTGTTGTATTTATCTGACTACTTGTTTTCTAGCTAGGGCATTTCTCCTAGCTTTTGCTTTTGAATCTGAGAAAAATTGTTTGAGTTTTGAAGGTTGGAGGTTCCGCTGGTACAGTTTTTGCCTGGGATCTTCGATATCCACAGCAGCCAATTCTTCTGTCTGGGGCAGGTGGACCAGAACTGCTCTCTGATATCGATGAAGTTTGGCAAGTCCAGTATGATAGTCACACTCTCTCTTCAAGCGTTAACTCAGCTACTTCTGCCAAACTATTACCTGTCATGATGTGTTCAGAAGAAGGAATCCTTGCTGTTCTTGAACAAGGTTTGCTTTCTCTTACTATTTTACTTTTTTTGTACTGTTAAATTTGACTGACTACTTATTCCAAATGTTCGAGCTATATATTCATATATTTATATTCTCAACAATCCTTCCACATATTGGTGACAAACTGGGCTAGATTCTAACAGCTTGTTAGGAAATAGATCTTTATGTGCGCTTTTATTTTCGACATCGTGGATAAGAGAATGTTATATTCTTGCTGCAAATCTGCCACATGGTTACCGGCTTGGCTACGCCCTGGGGGCGAGAATGTTATATTCTTGAGTTTAGCCTTGAATCTCGTGGTCCATCCAAAACTTTTGAAACTCTTCCCAGTAAAATAAACAAACTCTTCCTAGTAAAATAAACAAAGCAGAGAAAATATGCCAATACTGCTTCTAAACAAAAAGGAATAAGGAGTTCCATTAGCTCATATGGCCATGACAACTGTAATATCAACATCATAATAAATGGTATTGAAGCAAGGCTAGTCAGATGATTGAAGCCATGGGTTCAAACGATTTTAGCCTGGGTTTGGATGATTACGAGTCAAGGACGACATCACATACTCCTGTAAGTGCAGATGATTTTAACTCCCTAGAAACTTGTGAGATAGCTGCATCAGTCAAGGCTTTAGATAGGTTGGCGTTAACCATTTAGGATGAGTCGCTCACACCTAAGCGTTCACTTTTCTTGTCGGGCTAAGCAGTGACGTCTTTCTTTTCATTCTTTGATTTAATTAGTATTACTCTTTATCTTCTATGTCAAACTCATCTTTAAAACCCAGGCTTCTGTATTCATGTTTAAGAAAGGAATCCATCGTATCTCTGAAAGTTTCGCGTCTATCTTTAGGAGACGGTCCTATTTGCTGTGTGTGCGAATTGCAATTCGTTTTTAGTGGAACATATGCATTGTCTGAAATCAAACTATCTTAATTAAAATGCATTTACCTCGAATATTGTCGTTGTTTTCTTGTGTTCTTGTTTTTGAATTACTGTTGAAAGGTCTATCTACTTCATGTCACAGGTGAAGAACCAAAAAGATTGCTACAGGAGTATTGCGCGATCAATTCCTTTGATATCGATCCCCAAAACCCATCAGTGAGTTGGAGATAATTGATCACCTGCTAGCCTTTCGCACCCACTTTGCTCCATCTCACGATCTGATTTTAAATTCCTTCCATTTGATTTGTTCCTACAGGACGTTGTTTGTGCACTGGAGTGGGAAGCCGTTGGCATCTTGATGCGGCCCAAAGCGGTAAACTACGCATCGAGTTTCGGTAGACTCCCACCTTCATTTCATTAACAGACTTCCCGATATGCTCGGGTTGAACACTATCCCTATACTCACTACATAGTTTGCAAGGGCAGTGAATCTGAAGGAAGTGTTGGATGCTGATGTTTTTCTAATCGCATATCGTAATGTAGAACATTCGACCGCAAATACTCGGGACAAATATGGTTTGATCGATGATTTTTATAATTTAGAAAATTTTCCTACGAGTTTCCTTTGGCTCGTGTGTAGGGAAAGTCCCTCCTATCGTTACATTCAAGGTTGGTCTCAAGTGGTTGTCGACGCATTTGCAACATCCCTTAGCAAACGATGAGTAACAAACTATCGTATACGCCAAAACATTTGCTAAACTCTCACCTCTACTTGTTCCATTTGCGATCGATCCCCTGTGGTCGTTCATGCAGTTGCAACATCCATTAGAATTGTAGTAGGGGAGGGGGAGCAATAGTTAGAAAGCTAAAACATTTGTATATTTTTCACTTCAAAAACAAAATAAAAAAATTAGTCGGTGCACAAAGTTTTTATCAATACGAGTCTGAGAAACGGATGCTTATATGCAATCTTATTTTATCCTATAACAAAATTTTAAAATTTTATAATATATAATTTCATATATGCCTTAGATTATATTATTATAGGTATAAATTTCAATTAACTAATAATTTAACTATTATTCCCACACAATAATATTTATATTTTTCATACCATAACATGAACAACAACAACAACCAAATATTTTCCCACTAAGTGGGGTCGGCTGTATGAATCCTTTTACACATTAAGTTCTATCTCCTATTATATGATAATCTATATTTAAATAAATTTTATCTTTTTTGGTCTTCCTGTTCTTCGTTTAATATGCATGTTTATCATAGTTTCACATCGCCTAATTGGAGCATTTATTGGTCGTCTAAGTACATGTCTGTACTATCTTAAACATATCTCTCAGAGTTTTTCCTCAATAGATGCAACTCCAACTTTCTCTCTAATGCTCTCTTTTCTTATTTTGTCCATCCTCGTATGTTCACACATCCACCTTAACATTCTAATATCTACAACTCTCATCTTCTGCTCATGTGCTCGAGTCATAGCTCAACATTCAGCTCCATATAACATAGTAGGTCTAACTGTGGTTTTAAAGAACTTACCTTTAAGTTTAAGAGGTACTTTACGGTCATATAAAACACTTAACGCTCCCCTTCATTTCACTCATCCTGCTTGTATTCTATGTAAGACATCTCTCTCAATCCTAACATCGTTTTACAAAAATAATCCCAAATATTTAAATCTCTCAGTTTCATGCA
>JBBMJZ010413101.1:11273760-11287395 GCA_037833815.1 Zingiber zerumbet | reverse complement strand
TTATATAAAATCCACTTATTAATAGCATTCTAAGAGCATCCATATTACTCCCATTAATGGGGGTGTTATAGCACCCCCTTGGTAATAAAATCATTTTTGAAGGAGTGTTATAACTAGAGGAGATCCGTTAGACCACTTTTTGCAGTTCTGAGGATGATCCCTTTATATTCATTAGTGGGATGCCCCCCACTTATAATATAGGTAGAGACCATCCATCTCCACTAATGAATGTAAAGGGATCATCCTCTAGATCGCAAAAAGCAGTCCAGAGGATTCGGCCTCGTGTTATAATACCTCTTCACTTGAACGCGTTCAAGTTGTTGTGGGGTGGGCCAGTCCTGGCTCACCCCATGAATGTATTTTTTTTATTTTAATTATTAAAAATATTATAAATTTTAAAATAAAGAATTGAATAAAATGGGTAAATAATAAAATACAAGTGTCTTTATTATGAGATAATTTTAAAATAATTGAGTGAACGGTAAGATCTATAAATAACGAGTGTTAATATTAAAAGAAATGTGAGTGAAAGAAATATAGTATTGTAATGAGTATCTGGCAGTGTATGACTGGACGCCATATTTTTTTGACAAGATGGTGGATATTATAATATAAGTTGTGGATGCTCTAAGAAATGAATGTTGTTAATATGTGGGAGTTATAACACTCAAATGGTGTTACCAACCAATGTAGATGGGTATTATAATACCCATATATTAACTGTGTTTAAAGTATTGAACGTTGTTAATTAGCGGCATTTATATAAAAAATTTAAAAAAAAAATAAAAAAAATGGATGTAATGGTTAAAGATGAATAAATAGATAGTTGTTAGTTAATAAAAAAAGAGATGCGAATATAATAAATATGCGAACTATTGGAAGAAATAACATATATTAAGATTTAAACAATGGATGTCCTATTTCGTAACATTATTTAGGTATTATAATATCCCCATATTAACATCAACATAGATACTATCTTTTTTTAAATAACACTTACGTATTAATACCAATACAGTTAAAAAAACTAAGCTAAAAAAACTAAGTAAAGGTTTAATTTTATAAGTCTTTATGGGCATATCAAAGTGGAAGGTGATTAGGCTTAGCTGCCCCTTTAACGGCTTAAAAAGAGAGTCTATCCGAATCAAACCTGATCCAACTCCTCGATAGGTAACTGCCCTCCTCCTGTCCTCCAGCCCTCCGCTTGCTCATCCAGAGAGTTCGCTCCGAAGCAGGGCAAGACGTTAGAAGAAATGGCGAATGTCGTTTGCGTGACAGGCGGCAGCGGTTTCATCGGTTCATGGCTCGTCCGACTCCTGCTCGACCGAGGCTACACCGTCCAAGCTACCGTCATGCGCCTAGGTCGGTACTCCTCCTCCTCCTCTCTTCTCCGCCTCCCCCTCTTCTTCCACCTTCTCTTTACGTAAACTTCTGCAGGAGACGAGGCCGAGACGGCGCACCTACGATCCCTACCTGGCGCCTCCAGTCGCCTTCGCCTCTTCCAGATCGACCTCCTCGATCCGGACTCCATCCTTGCAGCCATCCGCGGCGTCTCCGGGGTGTTCCACCTCGCCTCGCCTTGCATCATCACTCGCGTCCAGGATCCCCAGGTCCGTACTTTCCCTTCCAGATCTCCTCCTCCCTATTCTAACCCCGTTTCCTTTCTGATCAGAGGGAACTACTAGACCCAGCGGTGACGGGGACTCTCAACGTTCTCCGCGCTGCCAAGGAGAGCGGAGTGCGCCGGGTGGTCGTCACATCGTCGACCTCTGCCATCGTCCCCAGTCCTGGATGGCCAGCCGATCGGGGCAGGGACGAGAGCTGCTGGACCGACCTTGACTACTGTCGGCAGAAAGAGGTGAGAATTGAATATCACATCACAAGCCCTAAGCCTTCAAGCAGATTCTATGCTGCAGTTATCACCTTCTGTGTGATGGTTTGGGTCGTTGTCCCTCTTCAGCTATGGTATCCGGCGTCCAAGACGATGGCTGAGAAGGCAGCTTGGGAATTTGCAAACGAGAATCGTTTGGATGTGGTAGTTGTCAATCCTGGGGCGGTGTTGGGACCGATCATTCCACCGACGATCAACTCAAGCATGACTGTACTCGTGCAACTTCTTAAAGGTCATGAATTGTCATTCACGATCACTATAAATCTCAGGTTTCGGAACATGTTCAAAGATTCTCTCTAGCTTATCATGATCCTCACGTTGTCATTCACTGATCAGTATAAATCTCATATTTCATACAATGCTCAAAGAATCTATCTAGCTTTTAGGTTTGTGTTGTGCAAATCCTAACATATGATCTTGATACTGCTCCTGTATAACAATAGGAAATATATATATATATATATATATTAGTTTCTCAATAGATTTTATGTATGAGAATCACATTAGAAAGACTATAATGAGTACTTCATGTAGGTTGGACTAGGTAACATAGTACACACACAAGACCAAAATTTGGAGCTACCTAGTCATTTTGGTGGATCTAATGTTGGTTCTTACTTCTAACAAATGTCCCAAGTTATCAATTTGTTACCCTTCCTGCTTTCAGGAAATAAAAAGGCAATTAGTTATCTTTCCACTAGCTTAATCTGTTATCTAAACCTATGCATTTTGCTTGTTGCTGCTGTATTAGTAAACCAGCAAACTTAGTCGCGAGCGATTATGAAATACCTAGTTAAGGTCCTCAAGTTTTTGCTTAAGGTGGAAAAGCATTCTTTAAGGTGGAAAGCTATGCTTCTCTAACTAGGAGCTCTGGTAATTCATTGCTACCGTATTAATTCTTTTATCCATGTTTAGTAACGCATTTCACATTGTTATATTGATACTTTTGTTGCAAATATTATGTTATCTGACAAGTAAAACTCTTATCTCTTTGTGAAACAGAAGAAAAGAGAAAGAACAAAATGGTGGGGGGCTTAGAGGTGTGATGCCTTTTTCCTAAGTCAAAAATGCCCTAGGATATAGTCAAGCCAACTAAAGCTCTCTTAAAAAGTTGACAAAAAAAATTGATATGTAGAAATCTTGATTGAAGCTATAGTTTTGTGAATTTAGAAAGCCCCTTTAAGCAGTTACCATGGGCAAGGGACACAACCTTTTTAGATGGATACGACTATCACAAGAGATGTAACTCTTTTCGATCAAGAATATAATTTCAAATTAATTAAAATCAATTGAAATAATTATAAAATTTTGACAAAAAATTTAAATTTAAGAATCAACTTTGGTGGCCAAATGCTTTTTATATAGAAGAATTTAATTAATTTGATCATGTAGAGTTCTTAACTAGCTCGCATCCAAAAAGTTCATTTTGAATACACCTAAGGTGCCAATTCATATAAGATTTACATCTATTTGTTAAATTTCCAATGTGGATCTATTCATTTATCTCCATCAAAATTACAATCTACCCTAGCAGTTTCTCATTCGAAAATGAACTCTGTCGTACTAGTAATACATGAATACTGTTAACATGTATCAAAATAGGTATTATGAGTGCTTTGTTTCATAAACTTTACAAGTTTTAAGAACTGTTGGTTTTCAAGCTCCTAGCCTCCTACTTCCAAATTACACATTTGCACATACTTAGGTGGCTAGTTGTCATTTTAGATTTGTTTATTAAGATTCCCTCTTCGGAAGCTATTCTGTTGTTCAGGCATGTCTTTCTTTGTCAATCTCTCTTTAGCCTACTCATCCTTGATCTTACTAAATTGACATATTTTAGGTGAATTGTAGCCAATCGGTTAAACATGTAATAAATGTCAAACTTCTAAAAATAAATCAATATGCTAATCTTTTTCCTGGTCTGTTCAGGCTGTGAAGAAGAGCATCCAGATTTGTACATGGGAACCGTTCATGTCAAAGATGTTGCTCTGGCACACATTCTAGCATATGAAAATCCATTGGCATCCGGCAGGCATTTGTGTGTCGAATCCATTTCTCACTGGAGTGACTTTGCATCCAAAGTTGCAGAACTTTACCCGGAATATAAGGTGCCTAGGTATGGTTGGATTCTCCACAAACTTTTTCTCCTACACAAGGTGTTTTTTAGCTTCACGAACTTTGTAATTCCAGTCTCTTCATTGTGTCTGCAGACTCCCAAAAAACACCCAACCTGGGCTACTGAGAGCTCAAAATCCCGCAAAGAAGCTGATCGAATTGGGTATGCAGTTCAGCTCCATAGAACAAATAATCAAGGACTCAGTGGAAGATTTAAAGCGCAAGGGGTATGTCTGAAAGCTTGACTCATCTTTTCTGTGATCTCATATTAAATCATTTCAAGTAGATGGCAAAACATGAGCAGCGGACAAAGCACTATCATTTCAAGGGGTATGTTTTTGTCGGTTCACAATGTCGAACATAACCAGTGTGTAAAACTACATGGTCCTAAACTTATCTCTAGCATCTTGATGTGCATATGGAGCTGCTTCTGTTTCGAGGAACAACACGGTTACATGCTACTAGTTTCTATGGCTGTAGCGGAATACTGTGTTTATGCAATGGCTTGGCAAGAGTTTGTACCTTAGCTCGAAAACTAATTCATCAAAAATCATAATATGCTTCATACCAAAAATGAAAAAAGAAGTTGAAATAAGAGTTCCAAAGCAAGGATGATGTTGTATTGAACAAAGAGAACTTCACGAATCACATTTCAGTTGCTAATGGTGGTGCAAGAAAGTTAGAAGCAAAAGACACACTCTCACAGACTTCAGTTGGCCCAAATAATTGCAAAATAAATGGAATATTATAAGTCAAGGGCTTCCCAAACAAAATCATGGATCTCGGCCATGGTCTCCTCGGTGAAAATGGTTGACTCAAATAGATCATTTATATAATTGATTATCACAGTATATATTTTAGTTACCGAGAAAAAAAATGGGAAAAGTTTAATATTCTCTATATATATATATATATTTTTTTTAAAAAAAAAGGTGCACATCACGTATAAAATCAGTGCAATTCCATAAAGTCTTAACTGCTCTTTACTGATTAATCACTCGATCTCTCTTTATCATGGCGATCACCTCCGATCCAGAAGTTGGCGTTAACCCTGAACCCGGCGACACCGAAGCGGAGATCGAGGGCACGGCCGATGCCGGAGACGGCGAAGAGGCGGACAACGATGAAACGGAGAACGAGGAGGAGGCGGAGGATGAGGAGGAGGAAGAGGAGCCCAGCGCCTCCGGAAGGGAAAAGTTCAATCGCGCCCTCATCCGCCTCTCGGAAGGCCCAGTCCGTATCCGCGTTCAAGATGTCATCATCAGGGGTAATGGCAAGACCAAGAAGGCCCTTATCGAAGCTGAGGTCCTCGATGCCTTCCGTTCAGCCTCCTCGATGCAGGAACTCCTCCGGGCCGCAGGCCTCGCCAATGCTCGACTACGCCAGCTGAACATCTTCGAATCTGTAACCATCGTGCTCATTCGGGATCCTCTGAGCTTCCCAACACCGCTAATGTCATCATAGATATTGTTGAAGTCAAGAATCCGCTCTCTGGTGATCTCGTAGTGTACACAAAACCGGAGGTCAGATTCTCGATAAGTTTTTTTTTTTTTTTATCAGAGATTTTATGGGAATAAATTTGTGTGCAAATGTGTACTCTGTCATATTTTGTGGTACCAATATGCATTCATATCTTTTTTTTCGAAATACCTTTCTTTTTTTTTTAAAAAATGTATTTTTAGCAATTGATGCCAGATACCAGAGATGCAATGATTCCATCATGCCATCCTCATTATCCATGGTTCTCGTAGTTTCTGTGCTAGACGGCTAAGATCTGTCTCTCGAAATTTCATAATATATTGTTGTTATAGTATCAAATTTGCTTCGATATGAGCTTGAAATTAACTAGGCCTGGGCCTCCAATAGGATTATTAAGAGAACACAAAACTTTTTACTTTCTGATGCACACATGAAGTAGTAGGGAACATTTGGCTACTAGTTCTGGTTTAACAGAGCTAGTATGGTTTATGACCATGACTGAGATTTAGAATTTGAGGTTTGATGTCCAATCTCTAGTATTTTTGTTGTTTTCCGTGGCAGTTCTGTTGCAATAGAAATTTGTTGCTACTCTATATGGTTTCTTAACTATAGGCATGCTTCCTTTATATCAAAATTCTGTTTGAGATAGCATATATTTTTTGCATTTTAGATGTTTCATGTCACTGTGAATAGAAAGACCTTAAATACAAGCACATCTAGGGGTTCTAAATGGATTGTGGCGCCCCCGGGGCTAGAGTGCAACGGAAGGGCGCCAAGTTGTCACCCAGGCACCCGCGGTTCGATTCTCAGCTATGGTGCATTTGCAGAGATTTTTCCTCCAAATGAGTTGCACAAACACAGGATGCTGGGCTTTTGGGCCGCCCGCCGTGAGCGCTTTTCGATTTATCCTAACGGCTGGTAGAAAATTTTCGTGTGACGGGTCAGTCGCCTCAAGTTCAGTATTACCTGGTTCAACATTTTTTTTTATAAATGGATTGTGGCTAGGTTGGGCGTAGGTGTTTCTACATCGGCTTTACTCGAGCTAGTCCAATGTGTAAAGAGTAACTAATAATAATAATTATTAAAAAAATGAAACAAAAAATATTAAATTTTTTGCAAAATTTGGACATTTACATATAGTTTAGGTTTGCACTTGGTATTTTGATCTACTATAGGTTGATTATGGACCTTCCTTTGGAAGGATCATGACCCACATAGTGTTATTTCTAGTATTCTAACCTCATTTAGGCATGAGTCATGATAGGCCTCGAAATACAATGCTTTCTCCTTCATCTCAAAAGTCCAATGAACTGTCCTCCTTTGTATTGTGAACAATCTTTTTGCAACTTACCAATCAATCATTCAGGTAATTGATGTCTCATCTCATCCAACACTCTTGACTACCTGAGAAAAACAAGATTCCTATGATACTCTGTACCTAGGAACATCAATTATATTGTGTGAAATTGCAACAGGGACTAGGTAAATTGCATACTATTTTTTCAACCAACCTAAGTATTTAAATCTTTACATATAGTGTCATTTGATTCACGTATATGATGGTTGGAATATGTCCTAACATAATATTCAAAAGTTTGTAGAGTCATCTATGAGAAGTGGTGTTACAAACTTTACTATAGATTTAGTGAGTAATTTAAATGCCTTTTCATTTAAAAACAAAGTAATTAGACTCCCCGGAGGAAAAGATAATGTCACGTGAGCAACAACAGCTCTATTTCATTAGATTTATGCAGCTAGTAAGGTGGCCCCTATTCTAGTAGAAAATTTGTAAATAAAATGGCATTCAGCTTTATTACATTAAGCTTTCTTTCACCATTTTGAATAATGGCGTTGAAAGATTTCCTAGCCAATTACTTTCTTCCATCTATCATCCAAGAAAGTTCCGGTGTAACCAAAGGCTTGAGACTCATCAATATTGCCTGTTGCTTCTTGGTCTTGAATTGCTCAAAGCCTCTTGAACTGGTTGTTCATATTGTAAATCAGGTATGGGATGTAGGCCTGCTAGACAGCTAGAGTATTCGCTAATTATTGAGTCTGATTTATTTGCTCCCAGGTTAGTGCCTTAATGTTCCCTGATGAACCAGTTCCATGAGTCTCTCAACTTCACACATTTTTCTAAAAATAAAAACATGAAGATAAAACTAAAGTAAAATCAATAATTCAATTAAGTACTAAGTTAAAATTGTAATATTTAAAAAGTAAATTATACCTCAAAACAAAAAATTATGACATCAAGAAGAATTGGGGCACGACATCATCAAGGATAGTAGAAAATATAGTGAATAAATGGTACAGAATTGAAATCTTAAGAGAGGTTATAACAAAATTAGAGATTAGAGAAAAAGATTCAAGAATGAGAATGTAAATATGAATAGAGTATTGAGAGCTTGAGGCGAGAATGACAATGTGTTTAGATGGGGACTAAGGGGTGCATGGGAGTGTATTTATTGAGATTTTTTTAGAAATTTCTGTTTCTTTTATCAATTTTTTTTTTGTGAATATCTGATAGATTTGCAGTCAAATGTTTGTAACACCATTTTTTGGTCATTAAGGGTATTTTGGTCATTTCAAGCCATTTGAATGTAGTATTTTGAATGAAACTGGTTTTGGGCTGTGCCATGGCAGTGCTTGGCTGAGGACATGGGTCATGCAAAGTTCAACCTGTGGGCTATGATTGGCATGAGCACATGACAAGTTCAGCATGTGGGATGGAGAGTTGCTGCTCATCACAGGCTCAAGCCATCTTTCTTGTGGGCCAAGGCGACTCATTTGCACCCCCTAGACATGGCTTGACCTGTTGAACACCCCTAACCATGTTCATTAAGTGGAGCACTGGAACCTGCCATAGCAGTGATTGTGCAATGTTAATTTGATATTTGGGTGTTCCTCTACACGTCAATGATACTATCCTTTTTCTTTATTTGGTTGTCTACTGCTAGTTTTTAGGGAGATGACTTTTTTTTGGGCGTTTTCTCAACTGCATCCTCATTTACCAGTCTGATACTGAATTAATACCTTGTTTGATCTTACTCAAGAATTGTGATAAATATATTCATTTTATTTGTTATTTATGCAGGCTCGATATCGGTCGTTTGAAGGATCACTCAAGCTTAAAAACTTGTTTGGCTATGGTGATATTTGGGATGCTTCTGGCGCTTATGAGTTTGATGGAATATCACAGATTAGTCTTGGAGTGTCATTACCCAGATTCAGAATTATTCCAGCTCCCCTCACAACTCGAGTTTTATTACTCTCCCAAGATTGGTTGAAATTTTCATCATACAAGGAACATCTACTAGGTCTCTCTGTTGGATTGATTTCAACTAGAAAACATGAACTCACTTACAATCTTACATGGTGTAGCTTACTTGACCCATCAAGCATACCATCCAAGTCAATACGCAGCCAGTTGGGACATAGTCTACTCTCTTCAATAAGATACTCATGCAAAATCGATCACAGGGATTCAAAAGTGAGGCCGACACGTGGATATGCATTCTCATCAACATCTCAAATTGCAGGTCTTGGACCTGACAATAGACTGATACAATTTTTTAGGCAGGTAAATGTTCCTGTCTTCTTGTTTTAGTAAGGCAAGGAGTCATTTAATGTATTAAACCATGTTAGGTTTTAGTTACATTTGATCTGGTAAAACTGTTCTTACTATTACATGTCTTGTGGAATGTACTAAGCTCAACAACAATAACAATGATAACAAACTGAGACTTTTAGCTACATGAGCCGTCTGTAAATATATAGTATTATTTGAGTTTTGAACTTCAAGGTAAGCTATTCGCTAATGATGGTCGCACTTTACTATTTAGGTATATGAAGCTTGACCATCTGGTCGTTACATCATTAACTTGGTTCTATTTGGACAAAGTGAATGTGAAGTTTTTAGTTGTCTATTTGCTTAGACGGTTTAAATTAGCTGCTCTCATAAGTGAGGCATTATTTAAATCGGATGTTATATGAACTCTAGAATGTGGACCTTGATGTTTCATCATCAACTTGTATAACTCTTGTTACTTGTCTGACATGTAAGAAAAAGGTAGGTATAAAAGCTTTAAGAAACCCATTTTTTTGTTGAAATTAGAGTTGAACTAATATGCAAAGGGTGAAGCTGAGCGTAATGCTATTAAGAACATAAATATCAATTATAGGGGAAGTGGATAATGCTCCCATTCGTATTATTTGGATTTTTCAAACAGAGTGATGTTTATATCCACCGTAGAAAAATTTTAGCAGACTGCCTAAGCATTAAGTGTCTAGAAGCTTCATAAATAGTGAGCACTGAGACACTGCAGAATTTCTTCTAGAAGGTTTATTTAATTGTTTTCTCCATATAACATTTGTAAATCTTGCATCAATGATTGCATTAACTCAGTAGTGGCTTTTGCAAAGAGGGAAATACGTTCCTTCAGCACTAAAAAGAGTCCTGCTGTAACGTAGAAAGAATCTATGGGAATAGGTTTGTTCTTCTTTATACCATTTTAGAAATAGCAGGTACAAGAGTTAAATGTGGTGCCAATTAGGAGGCTGTTCGCTCATATGACTGAATTCGAATAAATTATAGTGTTTTTGTTAATTCTCGTAGTAGTATTATTTTGGTTGTAATATAATCAATTGACTTATTTTATACTATGCAATTCCAAAAAATTTCATCTTCTCAATCACTGGCATGAAGATATCTCTTCTGATCCAAATCAATTTGCATATTCCCTTGGTTTTATGATAACTAGTTTCCATCTTGTGACAGGTTTTTGATCTGAGAGGGGCAATTCCTTTAGGATTTTACAATGCTGCTCTCAACTTTGGAGTTACAGCAGGTGCTGTAATGCCATGGGCTGGATTTACAAATTCAAGCACACCAATGTGTGAGCGATTCTACATGGGTGGTCATTCTTCTCCTGTTTGCAAACTAGGCAGGCCTGCTTCTTTGTTCAGTTTCAAACAAAGAGGTCTCGGGCCAACTGAAATGCAAAGAGTAATTTCTTCAAAACGAATTGAAGATAAAGATACAGCATCTTCTGGAGGGGATGCTTCAGGAAGCATTGCCTCTCAAAATAAAGATGCTGTTGGAGGTGATCTTGCAGTTACTGCCTTTGCCGATCTTTCATTTGATCTACCTCTAAAAGTGCTTAGAGAATCTGGGGTTCATGGACACATGTTCATAAATGTTGGGAACCTTAGTAAATTATCATAGGAATTAACAAATTTCCCATTCCATAGATTTTTGGATACATTCAGGAGCTCTGCTGGGGTTGGCATTGTCATCCCAACCAGATCATTTCGCATGGAGGTTTGTTTTGCTTACAAATTTATGCAAAGAAAAGTCAGCAGTCTTCTGTTGTCTAATGTAACTTCCTTTTTTCACAGATCAACTACTGTTATCTATTGAAACAGTCCCAGCATGATCATGGGAAGACAGGCATACAGTTCAGTTTCTCCACTTCATAGATTTGCATTAGCAGATGAAGTCAATTCACCTTTCCCAGCCTGAATTAATCTGTCCTCCCTTTGATTTTATTGTTTGTTTTTATCAAGGTCAGAAACTTACGTGCAGAAGCAAGAAGGAAAAGGGCGTGGTTGTCAAGTAAGCTTAACATTAAGATATCTCTTATTATTTCTGTTGAAAAAGAGTGAATGGAGAAGAGGTGGAAGAGGAGAAGCTCTATTGTGTATGGGACTTTAGTTCCACATTGGGAGTTTCTTGGCATCTCTGTTGGTTTATATTGATTCACATACATGGAGGATGTGAATAAATGCATGGGGAGAAGCTCTTTCTCACGCGTGGGTGCGCAGGGGGTGTAAATCCAGGGCCCGGATTGCACTGAACCAAGTTGACTCGTGGGCGAGCGCGACCTGCGCACACGAATGCCGGACCGGTCGGGGCAAAGATTTGCCCAAGTGGAACAACCAACATTTTGCCACGTTGATCTTTTTGCTGCTTTGAAACGGATGCATTAAATTCGAGATTAATGCAGAATCTAAACGTTCGAGCAATGATGATTGAAACGGTAGACGTTTCACTGCTCGGCGAGTAATGGTCATTAATCGACCATTAACGTTGCCTTTGATCTGCGCTCCTATATAAGGAGGCGATCATAGGCAAGGGAAATATACTGTGAAAAACAAGCAGCATAGGCTCTTCACCTCGTTCCCCTCCTCTGTCGTGCAACTTCTGCTCGGCAGAGTGCCCGCGATAGCGTTCGGGTACCACTCGGCTCGCCGTGACCGCCAGTGCTTGGTTGGATCCACGGTCGCCCGTTGTATCCTGGGAAACAGACGTCCCTTGTGAGCCTCGAAGCACAGCCGGAGGCGGGCGAATCTGTTTCAAGGAAACTGCGAATCGCAGGCCTCGGTCAATCTGCTCGGCAGATCAGCTCAGTTCGGCAGCTCGGCTCAGCGGCTCAGCTCGGCCGATCCTCTCTGCCGCCCCTTCTACTCGGCAGATCAGCTCGGCAGCTCGGCAGCTCGGCAGTTCAGCAGCTCGGCTCGGCAGCTCAGCTCGGCCGATCCTCACTTCTCTCTGCCGCCCCTTCTGCTCGGCAGCTCGGCAGTTCGGCAGCTCGGTTTGGCAGCTCGGCAACTCGGCTCGGCAGCTCAGCCAGTCAGCTCGGCAGGTCAACTCGGTTGATCTTCATTTTGTCGACACTTGGAAAAATCCCAGCCCCTGCTGCCAGCCTGAGATCATCTGCTCAGGTCATCTCAATTGTAAGTTGAATTTAAATTCTATGTAAGTTTAAATTCAGTTAAGTCCCGTAAAATCTCCGGCTACATATTGGTTTCCAACAGTGGGTTCGTCAGAGTGTGCGCAGATCCTTCGCTTCGTCATCCCCGTCATCATCTCCCATCAGCCGCTCGTGGGAGCCTTTCCATGACATACCCGGACTTCCAAGCGCTCCAGCAACTTTTCGTCAATGCCAAAGATAGCTCAGCCGACCGCCGTCCGACTCAACTTCTGGACGGGATCATTGAGTAATAGATTGAATTAGTATTTAACTATTGGGTGTTCAATTAGTCTCTCTTTCCACATGATTGAGCGTTTAGAACCTACAATTATGCTTGACTTTCTGGTTCCACGGGCTGCTTAGTTAATTCAAATTATCAGATTCTGTCATGTGCATAGATTTTAAGAAGACTTTTTGCCATTGTATTTTGGACAAATCTAACTTAAAAACTATTTCATTATGGAGACGACAAATCACGTACGGTACGCTCATTATTTTGTTAATCACTGTTTAATTATAAACTACTTGCATGAGAAGCAAAGAGACAATGCGCAGAGGCAATGTGAATTATTACACTGAAAAATAAAATCTGAAAAAGAAAAAAAAAAACTATAGATCGAAGATTCTCAATCTTTCATTAATTTCGTACAAGCAACACATTTTTATGGTGTTTGACTGCTCTAATAATTTAGTCTTCGAAATTTTCTTTATTTTTAACTCTATTATAACCGTTATAAGATGATAACTATCACACAATTATAGTAGATATAATTTATAGCCACTATACAATTCTAGTAATTATGATGTAGCTGAGTATAGTACTAACTAGTATTGATTAAAATTAAATTATCTATATATATTATATAAAAAATGACAATTTCAGATAACTTCATTGATTATTTTTGAGATGACCGGTCCGATCCGAATTTTCCATCGACCATAGAGTAAATTAGAAATATATATATTATATAGCAGTTATGATTGGTAGCTAATATAAAATGATGTTGACCTGTATTGTTATAAAAGCATTACAAGTATTATGAATTATACTTACTATAATAGAGTATTGTTAGTATTGATTAAAATTGAAATGCTGTTATAATATAATATTGATTAGTATTAATTAAATTGTAGTAATTATAAACTATAACTATTATAATATAATTTATTAGTATTGATCAAAGTTAAATTATCTATATTTGAGCACCTAGTATTATTGGTATTAAAGTTAAAAGGCCTTAGAGCTTAGAGTTTAGGAAGTGAAAATTAAAAAAAATAAATTAATATTAGGTGTTCATAGTTGAATATATAAAATAACAAAACTATAACTATATATATATATATATATATATATATATATATATATGCACATCTGCGGTATATTTTTCTGTGAAG
>JBBMJZ010413101.1:11127360-11148093 GCA_037833815.1 Zingiber zerumbet | reverse complement strand
GTAGTTGAGCCAATCAGAAGGCTCCACGTGGCAACGCAACATCAGGGGATAAAGTTTGCCTCCGGGCGCCCGGACCACCTTTCTCCAGAAAGTCCTCCTTCTGCAAGACAAAGTTAGTCTAAGGTAAAAATGCAAACTATATTACCCTACAAAATAAAGTTTTAGCATAGTTATAATAAACAAATAGAATATTAATTAGATTTCGTCTCTCTGAGACTGGAATCTAGCCAAGATCTGGACTTAGAGTTCTGAAATGGATCTAAGTCGGATCAGCACCTAAGTTCCCTTCCTGGGAACGCGTCCTCACAGTCACTCCCCTCCAGTGACTTACCTTCACTTACCCGCCAGACGTTCGGTCAGCCCTTCGACCCGTCTGGACTTTGTGCCAGCTATTCGGTCAGCCCGTCGACCTAGATGGACTTCGTGTCAAATGTTCGGTCAGCCCGTTAACCCATTTGGACTTCGTACCAGCTATCCGGTCGGCCCGTTAACCTAGCTGGGCTTCGTGCTAGCTAGACATCCGGTCAGTCTGTCGACCTGCCTGGACTTCTCTTGCATACTCGATCAGAGTGTTAGGTCACAACAAAACTAACTTAACCTATTTTGTCATTTATCAAAACTTGGGTTAGACCGTTAATACTAACCGCACCAACACTTATTACCTTGGCAATAAAAAAAATCAAATCTTTAATTTATTACAAATAAGCTGATCTTAAACCTTCCTTAAACCTACCTTCAATTCATTTTATTTAATTATCATTTTAATGTCCTTCTCTACTTTAAAAACATAATCATCCTTAGATAAACATTTACTTGCCCATGGTTTTACTTTTATTAGAGAATATGCCAGGAATTTTAAATGTTATACCAGTTAAATTTCTCCAAATGAAGCAAGCTCTCATCAAATGTGAATGTAATAACAACTATTTGACAAGCACAAAATTTAAAATTATATGAATTATCATATGTTATATTTAGTAGATTTTACAACGGACGAATTATTATATTTTAATGGCATATGTTTTTTTTATTTAGGTGGCGTTTAGTACACCGATAGAAGAATGAGGAATTGGATTAATTTTTAAACGTTGTGTTTGGTTAATGGGAATGAGAATTAATATTTTAGAATAAAATCCAAAAATTTGGATATAGATGAAATCCACCTCCCTTGGTTTTATTATATTAAAAAATTTGGATATCATCTAAATTATTTTAGATGAAAATAACTTTAATATATTTGGTCAATTTTTCTTTCATATCATTTTTTTCTCTCCTTGTTCTCTCTCATCATATTTTCTCTCTCCTCATTTTATCCATCACAATCTCTTCCCTCTTTTTTTCTCATCATACTTGTAGGATCAAAAAGAATTTAAATATCTCCACAATAACATGATATTGTCCACTTTGGGCCTAGGCCCTCATGGCTTTGCTCTTGGGCTCTCCCCAAAAGGCCTCATACCAATGGAGATATCTTTCTCTTATATACCCATGATCTTTTCCATTGTTTTCAATGTGGGACTATGTTTGCAACCTTGCAACACCAACAGTGATCACCACAAAGTAGAAAAACTCTCCCTTATGTACTTCTCTTCTTCTTCCTCTTGATCCATCTTCTTCTCTCGTGGCTAGTAACTTCCGAAGGAGAGGCTTGTACTTAAGGAGTTGTCTTGAGAAGCTCGACATAGATACGAATAGAGGCGAGGTTCAACAACGTCACTATGGTTGATGCTCTTCTCATTACAGATCATCCGTAAGGTATATCTAACATAAATTTACTTTTCATAAAATTTTAATTATGCAATCATGTTTGGTATGTTGTATCCTTGTATGCGTGTGGTGTGTGTGATGCTATAATTAGGAATTATTATTATTATTTTTGCTATGCATGTTTACGAAAAGTGTTCTAGCACGCACCTGCATCGGGTATATCCCAACACTACCAACTCTGCCATTGTCCGACCGGACTCCCTCCTTGTCCAAGCTGCCAGCAGGGACAATGATAGCACAATTGATTTCTTACCTACCGCCATCGTCGACTGACCCAGCGGCCCTTACTTCTATTATTCATTCCTCCCCAATGTTCAAGTCCAAAAGCAAGGCTACTTCCAAGCCTTCAGATCCGAGCAGTTGTAGGCATATAACAGTCATTATCAGATTGCCTACCGATGACTGGCGCCATCTGAATGACACCAAGTCGTGCTCCCCCGAACACCAGATCAGGATCGAAGGTCCTTTGGCCCAGACTTAGGTAGATGCTAGGGTCAGGGTGGTGACTATTCCACCTAGAGAGCTTGCTGACATCTTCATTCAGAAATCCACTGGGGTAAGCTCATTTGGCCTTTTTATTTTCTAGTCTGCAGTAATTGAAAACTTTCACTTGTAGTTCTGAGTGAAAAGCTCGGTCATGTACTAAAGATGGGCCTTCCTTGAACACAAAAATAGGCAGTTGCAAGCTCTGACCAGGGAGTCAAGCGCCTTGCAGCCAATGGTCGATCAGCTCACTGCTGAGGTGGCCCAACTAAAAAAAGATCTGGATACATCCATTGAGCAACTCCAAGGGTTTGAGTGGGCGTTGTCTGTTGAGAAAAATAAGAATCACCATCAGACCCTCCAGCTTGACCGGTTGACCAAACAGGTCCACAATTTTGAAGCCAAGGTCAACTCAATGAACGCCAGGAAACTTTGAGCCATCGAGGACTTAGAAATAAAAAACAAAGAAGCTCAAGTCTTGGCCAAGAAACTTCAGGAGGCAGAGGCAGCTCTAGCCATGGAGCAAGTTAGTTGAACGACCGACCAAGCAGCTAGCGAGCTCCAAATTGCGGAGCACAAATAGACAATCACTAGAAACAATGTCGAGCTATAATCACTAAAGGCCGAGCTAGAGGCATCCAAGGCCCAACTTGCTAAGTTCCAAGAAGATGAGCCAGCCCGGTTGGATGCCTTCAGAGTTGAGTATCTCTGTTCGAAGGGCTTCAATCAGATGTTAACCGATCGGTTCTTTCGATTGTTCAACTACGGCATTAATGGAACCCTTTAACATCTAAAGGAAGGTGGTCACCTCTCTGCCAAGGTCTCGGACAAGTTCATCCAGAGGGAGAAGATTGTGGATTCACTCCCAGATGATGTAACTATTGATCTGGCCTAGCTTTGGCTTATATTTGTCAACAACCTTTTGTGGCAATTCAATAGCTCTTGTAAAAAATTTCTAAGTCTAATTCGATGTGCATCGGTTCGACTTTTAGAGTTCTCTCTTTCCTTAACCTTTATGTTTCGTCCTCAAAACTTACTCCATGTGAGCCCAATGCAGAGCAAGAGAGCTAAACTCGCTTGAACTTAATCGTGCGACATGCTACTCTAAGACACTTAGTATGAGGGGTTTGCTCACTTATAACTTGGTCAAATGGCACAAGAGTTTAGAAGCGTGAGAGCTCAACTCACTTATAATTTTGCTTGCTTAAAACTTAGCAAAATGGCTCAAGAGTCTAGAGGCGTGAGAGATTAGCTCACTTATAACTCGCCCAAACGGGTCGAGAGTCTTTGACACTTAGTGCAAGGGCTTTGCTCGGTTATAACTTGGTTGAACGGCTCAAGAGTCTGGAGGTGTGAGTACTTAGCTCACTTATAACTCACCCAAATGGGTCTAGAGTCTTTAACACTTAGCGCAAGGGCTTGCCTCGCTTATAACTTGGTTGAATGATACAAGAGTCTGGAGGTGTGAGAGCTCAACTCACTTATAACTCATCTGAACGGGTCGAGAGTCTTTGACACTTAGTGTGAGGGCTTTGCTCGCTTATAACTTAATCGAACGGCACAAGAGTGTGGAAGCATAAGAGCTCGGCTCACTTATAACTCACTCAAATGGATTGAGAGTCTTTGACACTTAATGCAAGGGCTTTGCTCGCTTATAACTTAATCGAATGGTTCAAGAGTCTAGAACCGTGAGAGCTCAGCTCATTTACAACTTACCCGAACAGGTTGAGAGTCTTTAACACTTAGCGTGAGAGCTTTGCTCGCTTATAACTTGGTCAAATGGCTCAAGAGTCTAGAGGCATGAGAGCTCAGCTCACTTATAACTCGCCTGAACAGGTTGAGAGTCTTTGACACTTAGTGCGAGGGGTTTGCTCACTTATAATTTAGATGAATGGCACAAGAGTCTAGAAGCATGAGAACTCGGCTCATTAATTTATAACTCGCCTGAACAGCTCGAGAGTCTCTAACACTTTGCGAAAGGGCTTTGCTCGATTATAACTTGGTCGAATGACACAAGAGTCTAGAAACGTAAGGGCTCAGGTCACTTATAACTCTCCCGATGGGTCAAAGGTCTTTGACACTTAGCATAAGGACTTTGCTCGCTTATAACTTGGCCAAATGATGCAAGAGCCTATAAGCGTGAGAGCTCAACTCACTTATAACTCTCTTCTAAACTAAGTTGTCTACCTGGAATGATCTAGGAATCACTCTCCGATTGTAGTTCTACTTTATCCTTTGTCGATACGCCATTAGGCGTATGACTACTTTATCTCTGATTTCATCTATCAAATCTAATTCCATAAGACGTCGCTAGAGATTATCTTCGTTATACAGCTATCGTCGATCGAACTCCACGTCAATCTCGACTGGAACCACCACTTCTCCTCCATACACCAAGTAAAATGGAGTTATACCAGTGGCTTGCCGAGGAGTGGTGTGATAGGCCCATAATACACTCGGCAGTTCATCAATCCAGTTCCCTTCAATGTGGTCAAGCCGAGCTCTAAGTCCTCTGAGGATTTCTCTATTGATGACTTCCGCCTAGCCATTGCTTTGAGGGTAAGCCACTGAAGTGAAGGCTTGTGTAATACCATAACTGGCATACCATTCTCTAAGCCTTCATCTTTAAAATTGCCTTCCATTGTCAGATACGAGTTTGTGAGGGACGTTGAACTGACACACAATATTTTTTTATAAGAATTTGATAACCATCTACTCAGTTATCATAGCAAGCGACTCTGCCTCCACCCATTTGGAGAAGTAATCTACAACCACAAGAAGAAATTTCCTCTATCTGGTCACCAGGGGCAAGGTCCTACGATATGCATGCCCCACTGGTCAAACTAGCAAGAGACAATGGATGCCTTCAACTCTTCAGTAGGTTTGTGTGGTATATTCTGATATTTTTGACAGGACAAACAGGTTGCCTCCATCTGAGCGGCATCGGCTTGCAAGGTAGGTCATAAATAGCCTGCCAATAGGATTTTTCTTGCCAATGAACGACCTCCCGGGTGACTTCCACAAGAGTCCTAGTGAACTTCTTATAGGATGTATTAAATGTCTTCTGATCCGATGCACTTCATCAATGGTCTCTAGAAGACTCTTTTGTACAGGTGATCTCCAACTAATGTGAACCTCCCGACTCTCTTTTTTATTAACCGAGTCTGCTCCTGGTCGGCCCAAAGGTGTCCTCCAATTGCTTGAGGCTACTTCCATTTCAGCCTTTCTTTATATGTGAGCTACCAACATTACCTGCTCGATCGGCTTATCCAACACCACAAGACTTAATGAACTTGCTAGCTTGGCCAGCTCGTCCGCATATTGGTTGTCTGCATAGGTGATCTTTTGTACAATCACATCTTGGAACCCCACCTTTAGCTTCTCGAAAGTCTCAGCATATAATTTAAGTCTTGCTTTATTTATCTTGAAAGTACCTGAGAGTTGCTAGGCTGTAGTTGGGAATCTGAGTGGATAAGGACCCGAGTGGCTCCCATATGCCTGGCTGCTTGCAAACCAATGATCAGTACTTCGTACTCTGCCTCATTGTTTGTAACTCGATAGTCCAACTGAATGGCAGCTGCATTCTATCTTCACTTGGTGATATAAAAAGTATGTCTACTCCACTGCCCTACCGGGTGGATGATCCATCCATATATATCCTTCAAGTTGTCTCTGGCTCGGCGTTTTATACTTCAGTCATAAAATCGACTAAGGCTTGTGCTTTGTCGTTGATCTGGGCTAGTACTGTATATTGAACTCACTTAACTCTTTGGTCCACTTGATTTGTCGTTCGAACGCCTCTAGGTGGAGGAAGACTCTCCCTAGTGTTCTGTTAGTTAATACAATTATGGGATGTGATTGAAAATACGAGTGTAACCTTCAAGCGATGAGGACCAACCCGTACGCAGTTTCTTAAGACAAATGTACTACATTCAGCATATTTCAGTAAGTGGCTCAAAAAGTACACTGGTTATGGTTTAACGTCATTCTATCACACCAATGCTGATCTAACTGCTTACTCTGTGGATGATAAGTACATCTAGAGCGGCTCGCTGGCGATGGGTTTTGCCAGTACAGATAGGAAGCTAAATAACTCTTGAGATCCTCCAACGCTTTATCGCACTTAACATCCCATTGAAACTTGGTAGCTTGGTATAGAACTTTGAAGAATGAATGGCTCCGATCAGACGACTTGGAGATAAATCTTGACAAACTTGTAATCCATCCGGTTAGTCACTAAGCTTCCTTCAAGTTGCGCGAAGGGGGCATGTCTTGGAGCTCCTTCACTTTGCTCGGATTTGTTTCGATCCCCCACTAGGTTACAATGTAACCGAGGAATCGCTCGCTCTTTGCCCAAAACAGACACATGTTGGGGTTGAGCTTGACTTCGTACTTCCTCATGGTTCGGTAGGTCTCTTTTATATTTATACATAAGTCAACAGCTCAGAGGGATTTTATCAATATGTCGGCGACATATACCTCCATATTTTGACCGATCTAGTGTCGAAACACCTTGTTCATCAATCTTTGGTAAGTGGCTCCGATGTTCTTCAACCCAAACGGCATGACGTTATAGTAGAAGGTCCTATTCGCTATTATGAAGCTGACATTTTCTTGGTCTTCCTTAGCGAGAAGAACTTGATGATAGCCCTGGTACAAATCCAGTATGTCGATCAGCTCATAGCTTGTCATGGAGTCAACCATCTGATCAATGTGCGGAAACGGGTAGTAGTCCTTTGAGCAAACTTTGTTCAAATCTCAGAAGTCGATACAGACCCATCATTTATTACCCAATTTATAGATCAGCACCATGTTGGCTAGCTAGCTCAGGAATTGTACTTTGCGGATGTGCCCAACCTCTAGTAGCTTTTCGACCTTCACTCGAATGATCTGATTCTGCTCCAAGCTGAAATCTCTTTTCTTTTGCTTCACTGGCCTGGCATCTGGTCGGAGATGCAATTCATACTATGCTATGGTCAGTAAGATACCTGGGAGTTCGTGAGTTGCCCAAGCAAACACATCATGGTTTGCCTTAGACAGACACCCAACTTTGCTTTCTTCTCCACACTTAGATTGGCTACAATAATGGTTGTAGCCTTCGGTCGGGTGGGATGCACTTGAACTTCTTATATTTCTTCATAGGCCAGTGTGGGAGGCTCTTCCAGAATTACATTTATCTCGAGCCGTTGGGCCTTCCGAGCGGCTCGCGTCTTCCTAGCGGCTCGCGTCTTCCGAGCGGCTCGTGTCTTCCGAGCGGCTTGCGACTCAGTTTTTTCCATCTCTATATAGCATCGGCGAGCTACTAGCTAGTTGCCCTTAACTTCACTGACCAAGTTATCTATAAGAAACTTGATTTTCTAGCAGAACGTGGAGACGACGCTTGGAACTTGTTGAGCGTTGGTCGACCCAAATGACATTATAAGCGGACGGAGCATCCACTAATGAAATTCATTGTCCTTGTCCTCTTGAGCAGCTCCTCTCTAAGTGATATGGCTATTCAAGCCTGGTCGATCGGCAACACTTCGTTACCTGTGAAATCGTATAAGGGAGTCATCATGGGATGGAGCTCTCTCCAATCAATCTAAAGTTGATCAAATACCTTCTTAAATATGATGTTCACCGAGCTGCTGTATATACAAAAATTCAGTGAAATTATAATTAGCAATTACCGCCCTGCTGATCAAGGCATCATCATGAGGGACTTCTACCCTCTCTAAATTCTATGGACCAAAACTAACCTCTGGCCCTTTCTCTTTTTTCCTTGTTGCATCCGACAGTATAGATTTCTAATCGCTGAGCATGTGACTTCCAAGCTTAGTTGGAATCACCGTCAGTCAAGCCTCTTGCGATCATGTCAATATCGCCTCGAGCGGCATTGCTGCAGTTCTTTTCTTCCTAAGCGTAGGGTCGTGACCGCTCGGTAGATGCCCAGGCAGACCTTTGATAATCCCTTCACTAGGTCTACGATTGGTGTTGTTCCAGGGTCGGCTTGCCCTCCTCGTGTTGCCCCCTAGATTGGGGGATGATGATGGCAATCAGGAGACGGGGATCGGCGGCAGAATCTTAGTGGAGTCGGTCATCTTGGCTTCGATTTAAGATGATAGCAATCTCTGGTGTTATGAGTTACCGAGCGGTGATAACTACAGAATAGCGGGGTCCATGGTCGAGACTCGATGAATTTCACGCGTTCAACTTCCACATGCTGGATTGCATGGGTTCGGGGCTCTTAGTGTTGCTGAGTTGTGCCCGCTCGGAGCTCTTTTGGTGGTTGATGGGTATAAGTCGCTCGGCGCTCTGGGACAACCACCGGCTAGGGGATCACTTCCTTCTTATGAGTTGTCTGGGCCTCCTCAACATTGATGTATTTAGTAACCTATCTGAGCAGGTGGTCGAAATCTCTCGAGGGCTTCCAGATGAGTGAACGAAAAAAGTCATCATTTATAAGTCCTTGGAAAAAAAAACTTACCAAGATTTATGGAGTACCTGATGGGACCTCCATGGTCACTTGATTGAACTTCTTAATATAGGCTCACAATACTTCCTTGGGCCCTTGTTTGACTATGAACAGGTTGACGTTCGTCTTCTAATAGCAACTGCTGCTTGCAAAGTGCTAGAGGAATGTCGTTCGGAAGTCTTTAAAGTTGCATATGGATCCAATTGGCAAGCGCTTGAACCACCTCTATGCTGATCCAGAGAGCATGGTGAGGAATACTCAGCACTTAACCGTGTCGATATGCTGGTGGAATGTGGTCGTATTGTCGAACTTGATCAGATGGTCTTCGGGATTGGTTGCCCCCGTTTACTCCTCGATCGTCAGTGGTCTGTAGTGAGGTGGCAGTTTGTCATCCAGGATCTCTTAAGTAAACTGCCTATTGATCCACTCGGGAGAATCATCGAGTCAGGATGCTTTGCCTGTCCACCCGTCCTGGACGGGCCTGTTCTCTGAAGAGGACCCTTGTGTCCTTTCCGTTCGACCTTGCTCTTCTAAGGGTATGCGAAATAGCGCTCGGTGATATGAGATTGACGCTTTTAGTTCTTTCCAGAAGGTGCCAGTTGGCCTGTTATTCGGCTTGCGGTCAATGGGGCCGTTCGCTCAGACTCTTGGGTCAGCTTGTTGACCTGTCGCTGATACCGCCTGGTCATTGGCGCTAGATAGTTAACTGTTATTTCTTGCTGTTGTTGCATCATCTTTGCAACTCGGGCGCTTATCATCATCTCCAATCTTCTTGAGTTAGCGTCACAATGGTGACTTGTCCAGCGTCTTCCATCCTCATATTTCGGCTACAGGTAAAGTTTCTACAAACTGTGCCAAATATAATCATATCGGAAAGTGGAGAAGATGACAGGCTGGGGATGTGGCTCTAAGGTTGACGAGGCGAAGACTCCACGCGGTCCTGCAACACAAGAGGTGTTATGCTGGGCCGGGAAGGGGTTCTCAGCATTGCTCTCCAACGCTTAAGTCATACCTCAGTGGGGAATAGTAGAAAGTTGTAGTATTGAGGGTGTTGAACAGTAAAGTGATGCATACCTCTGCTTGTTGATGGAAACCTTCTTTTGTAATGTCACTATAGCATCTGTGCACGCATCTTAAAGCATGCACACGTTTTCCCAAGCATCCTAGAAAAAGACAAGTCAAAAAGTATCTCTGACACCTTTCCTTAAGCGAGCATGTAAATCCCTGATGTGACAAGCTGGAAGCTTCTAAAGTACAATTTACGTGTTGAACATGCTCTGTTGTCAATGGCGCAAACCTCCAAAAAGGTACTACGAGATATGTAGGTGGGTCCCGCTATAGGTCGACCAACGACCGCTTGGCAGGGACGTCCCCATTCGATCGTGCTGAACAGAGGTAGCTTCCTTCACTCGACTTTTTGTTGTCAGAGTGTTGCCTTTCATCTGACCGGCCATGAAGGCCGATCGGATGGGATGGTAGTCCAGGAGATTTATGGCTTGTTTCTTAATCGCAGTCACAGGTTCTCCACCGATGACTGTCCGGACCGCCACGTCCGACCAGCCTTCTGTCTCGTTCGGCTCTCTACACCTGGTCGGTGGACTTGGGTTTTGACTGTCTTGACTTTAACCTCCGCGTCAACTATTCTTCCCTACTTTGACTCATCTTCTATGAGGCCGCTCTTCATCACCGTATCACACATAATAGAACCTTCCTTTGCCTAGAGGAAGGTTGTCGTACATTCTCCACCACCTGACATATTCTGAAGCAAGACATTCTCTGCCGCCTCATTATTACGAAAATTATAAGAGATGATATAAAAAAAGTCCTCTCCGTTGACCAAGTACGCATGCACACACACGCATCCACATTACTGTTCTACTATTCATTTTCTTCACTATTTTTGCAGCTACCGTTCTAACTTGAGTGTCGAAGTGCTTACGTCAGGGACTCCTTCCTGGCTCATTCTAACGTTCCTGTTGGCCCTGTCTTTAGTATGCATAGGTCTGCATCTCTAAACTCAAAGTCTTTTCTCCTTTAATATTCCTGTCACCTTACCAGTTGCCCATCTACTTGACTTCCGGAAGGAGTCACTCATCGTGATAAGCAGTAATATATAAAGGATCATGCATACACCAGAAAGAGGATGAAAAAAATCAGTAACTAATTTCCCTAATTTTTTTCTTGCAATTTGTTGTAGCATTAAAAGGTACCTGAACTTGGAGTTATGAAGCTGCACTTCTTCTCTTCCTGGACGCTCACGACCATGCCGGGACTCTCAAACGAACCCGTCATCTCCCCCAGCTTCGCTGGATAATAAAGAGTCTCCTTCGTTTTTAATCCAAAACTAATTATCGTTCAATGTTAATTGTTGTGCAAGGTTTATGCAAGATCTTATTTTTCCCTTCTTTATTGGGAAAAAGGGAAGCTTCTAAATCTAATTGCATGTGAAAGTTCTTGAGAGAAATCAAAACTACAAAAGAGGCATTCATTTGAAAGTTGATTATTTTTAAATTTGGTGATAAATTGAATAAAAGGGCCTCATTTTATTTTATTTTATTTTGCGCGATGCTCCTTCGCAATCGCACTGGTTTTGTTTGTCTGACGGCCGTGTTCACGGTGGTCCTTTGGGATTCAAGCGCTTCTCGCTTCCAGGAATGCGTGGAATTCCTCGATCGCCTTCTGCATCGTCGGACTGATGGAAGCAGAGGACGGGGACGGAGTGCACGACCCCGGCGACGTCGAGAACTTGACGTGCCGGTCCGACTCCGCTGACAGCTTCCTCAGCGCCGCCTTCCGGTCTCTCTCGAACACGAAGGCCGCCGTCACCGGCAAGTGGGTCGCCATCTGCCCGCTGCTCTTGATCAGCTCCAAGGGAAGGTCGAAGTACGACTGCGCCGCGCCCTCGTCCCCGTCGAGTATTGCCGACGACGACCACGACTCGCACTCGAACCGCTCGAGCGAGGCCGCCCTCGACGCCGTCGTCGTGACGCTTCCCTCCATCGACGCTTCTTTCTCGTCTAAGTTAGCTTCCTCCGGGGGAGGAGGCGGTGGGTGGTCGACGTTGACCAACGGCTGAGTCGGCGGTTTGACCAACTTCTCGGGCGCTGACACGTCCCCGCAGTAGTTGAACATCTGCCTGCCGCGGCGCCGACGTCGCTCAATCCCCTGCTCGACGGGGTCGACTCCGGTGATCCCGTCGCCTCTAGCACAGCCGTAGCGAGGCTGCTGGCGGTTTTGGTCGTGGCGTTGCCGGCAGTCACAGCAGGCGAGGCAGCTGGGGCGGGAAAGGAGCGGCAGGATGTGCCATTTGGTTGGCGCCATGGTCGCCGGAGATCATTCTGCTCTGATCAAATTCTTCTATATATACAAAGATGTAAACTTGCAGGCACGTAAGTAGTCTATAGACATTGTAGTGGTGAACATGATGAGCTCTTTGTTGCCCTTGTCACTTTTATATATATATACTTCCTGGATTACAAATCTTACAGATACAAACAGTTCACTCCATCTCTATTATATATCTTCGTTTATATTTAAACAAATTACAAAAATCATTTATATTTAAACAAATTACGAAAAGAAGGTTGAAGACATGATCAAGATGCAATTCCTAACCTGAGCTATTTGGATCAGTTCAACCTACCTCACCTTTCGGTTTGTGCGCGGCTGGCAGCCGGAGAAAGCCAAACCCTCTCTTCTTTCTATTCCCCTCCTCTCCATTCCCTGCACGTAAGCATACCTTAGGGAGAAAACAATCAGATTTTACCAATCTACAAATCATCTCATGACAAATACCAAACAAAGAGTTTGCTCTACATTGTTCATTCATTGGGAAGCAAGGTCCATCTTTAGAAGCAAACATGAAATTCCCAGTTTCTTACTCTTCACACAGTCAAAGAAAGTAGCTTTACTCACAGACTTGCAATTGTTAAGTACAAGAAGAAATCTGTACAGTTTGTGTTTTGGTATAAATTGTGTGAGACATTATGATACATTAAGAAATGAGTGAATTGTCTTTCGGTTTCTCCGTCAGCCTTTGCAATAGGCAGCTTCTCCAGAAAATAATTTAAGGCTTGAGAGGTACAAGTTGTGCCAGAAAGAAAAGCAAAGAGAAAAAAGTCACAGTCAGATCAGGTCTATGCAGGGGGGAGAGCACGCCTGCATGTTGGGCATTCCATCTTTATATCCATCCATCTCTGTAAGCATACCGAGTGGAAGCAATGGTCACATGGTGTCACCTGCATGCCCCAGACACAACGGATATGTTCTTGATGAGAAAGAACGTTGATGTAGATGGTATGCACAAAATAAAATTTTGGTTGAACATTTATTATTACCATATAGCGATTTGAGTTCTCTGTGAAGTCAATGGTAGTCATGCAAATGACACAATCTGTCGCTTGAGATGCATAATTTTCAAACTTCCTGTAATAGCAATATTTTTCAGGGAGCATCTGCCAATAACCAGAGAACAATGAGAACTTAAGATGGTTAACTATTGATCATTAGAATCATAATGTTCTGAAGATCCACACATTTGTATGCATCATCATTCCAACATGAACGATAGGCATACTAGTTTTTGTAATCCTTAAACTAAAGGCAACATGGTCAAATAACATATCAGGCATGAAGCATTAAAATTACTCATTCTGAAGCAATAGAGTTTAATGTGCAAAAAAGATAGTCTCCGAAAAGCACTTTAAATTCAAGGGAATTGGCAGTTTATATTGTCATGCCTGAAAATTATGAAAAATCAGTGTTATCATATTTTGCTGACAATATGATAGAAAAGAAAGAACTCAAACCTGACGGGGAATGAACCATCGGGATCCAAGATAATGCTGAAGTAGGAGAATCAATGATTGCAATCCCAAAAATACTCCCAAACATATGCACCAATAGTTATCAACCTCTATTCGCAAAAAGTTGCTTGGGCAACCAAATAAGTAAAATGGTATGGCGAGGCGAGTAACAGACATTCCGATTATATAATATGGGTGCAAGGGCTTTCTTGTATCCCGAATGACATTAGCCACTATCTGGGGAATCCAAAATGAGTACATAATGAAAATTACTGGTCGCAAGAAATTGTGCAGATGGTATAGTAGCAGAATACCACCTAACAAAATCCCATCTGCAAAGTAGCATAATTCGATTAAGCAAGCAAAAAAATAAATAGAGTAAATAGCAAATATCTGGAACAGTGGAAAACCTAGAGGATGAAAATTATTATATACAATTAATTAAGAGGATGTAGCTAAAATTTCAGGTCAAGAATAAAGGCACTAAACTTTTGAATTTGTAGTGTTAAAACCCAAGTAATTGACATCTCCCATAGAAAATACACTAAGACTGAGAATAATGGGATGAGCTGCTCAAGTAGCATCAAGGTGTCAAGCACACCTAGATGGCATAATACCTTCTCTTCCAACATTTTGCTCGCATATGTAACTGCCTTATTGCATCTGCAGCCTCCATAACTCCCTGCGATGGTATTGTGCACATTATTGAATGAAGTCGTGAGATTGGTGGGTGTCCTCATGGTTCATTTCCACCATGAGTTCACTTTGATCCGCCAACTATCCATCACAGCATTTTTCTGACAAGTTATGGTGACCCTTTACTTCACAACCTATTGTTATTTCAAAATCTTCTAACTATGCTTCTGCAACTTCTATTATTACTATTAGTTAACCTAGATAAATAGTTTATGTTTTTTTTTTACTTCAGAGATTTTCTGTCAGTACTTTCACATCAAGTTGTGCTTTATGGCTAAGCACAAGGCTCCTGTGGTTGGTTGATTTTGGTGTCTTCTCATATGACAAGTTACCATGAGTTGTTTTACACTACTCATCTTTCTTCTGTGCCACCTTTCTCCATAATTGATGGGTCGCATATCCCTGGTAAAGGAAAAGGTTCTTTACAGATCTAGTTAGTCTTAGTTTTGATATATTATAAGGTTTGGGTAATACATGTTTTTATCTTGTTATTGATTGATAGTAGAAATCTTTAGTTTCAATTAAGTAATTGCAGGCATTCTCAATGAGTCACATATCAAATATTTCTATGATAAAGTGAAAGATGAGTGCATGCTAACTTTTTTGTATGACAAGAGAAGTAAAATTGATTGATATAACTTAGTAAGCATGTCGTGAACACAAAAGAAAAAACTGAAGTATAGTTTGATTAGAACTAAATACTACATTCCAATACACTGACATGCATACTAAACAGAAAGCACTCACAGAAACGGCTATATAGAACAGATAACTCCCGCCTCATGGTTTCCCAGCTTTCACCATTTTGCAAAGGTCTACTTGCTTTCCATATAGCAAGGAGATATCTCATCTCAAAAATTGAAAAAACAACAAACTTGAAGAAAGCTGCGGTGGCAAAAGCATTGAACAGGGACTCTGCAACAAAAAACCATCCAAGTTACACAAATAAGTCTATCCATGGTAACATAGTTATGGCTTCAGAATTGATCAGCCAAGTTATTGAAGGAAGAGAGTAAATGGGGAAAAAACATAGATATTAACTAAATGAGAATGTAATGAGAAGACAATTTGTCCAAGACTATAATGGTACGACTTCAATGATGTATTGTGCTGACACTCTGCAAACATTTTCCTACTCTTTTTCCTAGGTTTCATTTATTTAATTATCTATTGTGCAATCAATTGGTCTTCAATTCAATTTATTATGGCTTAATCACATACGATTGTTGAGCCATAAATTGACAAATTAGGCCAACACTTCTTAGCTTTGGAGGTAAGACCAAGGTTTTTAAAAAATAATGTTATGTGCTTGAGTTTAGGTCTCAAACTAGAATGGTATAGTATCAGCACTATGTTGTGCCAACACAACAAATATAAGTCGTGTTGAGATGAATTTAGATGAGTTCACTCCTTTATAGTGTTTCATTTCATATAGTTCATTTGCTTCTAAAAATAATTAGATAGTGAATTGATTAAAATTTTATTGTACAGTACCACACACTTTGATATTTGTTAAAAAGTGCTAAAATGAATCAAAATACGTTTTACTTATTTAATTATCTTTCACTTAAATTTTTAGGTTTTAATAGTTACATAGTTAAATTAAAAATAATTTTTTACTTAATTTTACTACAATGTGTTTCGAGACGAATTCACATAAATGCTTCTCCTATATATTTGTTTTCTTAACTTGTTTACTTTAAAACAAACTATATCAATTAGATTATAATTGAATTAGAATTTTGAATAAACAAATTATAAAGTATAATAATCATTACTTAAATTCATCTTGACACACATCAAAGAGTGCCAAAATATGTCAACACAGCATGGTACTAATCTGGATTGACAGCACATGAAAGATCACCCATGCTGATCTGTATTGGTTTTAATAATTTACCAAAATGGTACATATCGACTGTGCCATTAAGCATGGCACAACATTTCAAACCCACCAAAACTTAATGAAAAATCAATGACAAAAAGAGCTTAACAGCTTTTCATGTCAAATCTACCATGAATAAATTAACATCACAGAGTATAGTATTAGTCAAGGTTAAATCTAACATGAAGTCCAAATAATAGATGTAAAACCAAAGAATAAGATCTACATACCTACTAAAATTCCAGCAGTTAAATTCAAGAGGCATAGATATGCATCCATAATAGCTTGTTGACCAATCATTAAAATAGAAACTTTAGCAGCACCCTATCAAGTAGAAGAAATAAAAAATAACCAGATTAAAAACATACGATTCTATGAATAATCTACAAGTGCAATAAGATGATTATAAAAAATGGAATAATGGATAAAATAAAATACTCACAGATTGAGTATTGCTATGCTCCATTTGTCTAATCAACAAAAGAACTTGGAGAAATGATATCTATATGATAACAAATAAAGGATTCCAAGTGCAACAGAAGATTTATAAGATGCGTGCCACTATTTGAAGAAGGATACAAAAGTGACCATCAACGTAAAGTTAACTGCTTTGTTGTAATAGGCTTCAGTATTCAAAGAAGTTGCATTCAACAAGATTGAAGGAAAGCACTCGCCATCACCATCCATTGCTGGACCCTCCATTAACCCCTCTAAATGGTAAAGCTCATGATTTCCATCTACTAATAAAATAATAGCTTAGCAAGTGGAAGCTGGTGTACAATGGAAGTTAGTGTACAATCTTAGTATTATTGGATAATAAGAGAAAAGAAAGCCCTGATATTCAACTAAGATAGCAGGAGGCTGAGTCCTGGTTGCAATGGCAATGATTGAGAGCAACACATGCTTGAGAAGGACATAAAAACCATATTGTCTACTTTCTTGAACATAACAAATTGGTTAAGATGCTAAACCATGCCTGGAAAACGTTTTTAGTACATCAAACAGATTTTTTAAAAGACATGGAAATGGTTATTATACATATGAAGACACTTTTGATTTTTGGTTTAAGCTTAGTGAGGATGATATGCTCTAGTAAAATCAAAATTTAAAATGACCCGAGCATCAATGATTAGACTGTCTATATCCTCTGATATTTCAGTCTCCTTGAGATGTTCCAAGTGAATTTAATCATAGGAGGCTGCATTAAGAAGTTAACTTAAACTGAAATCACTTGGTGACCTCTTGATGGTCAAACGCATTCAGTGGTTCAGATGCCTTCACAATTTTTAGTTTCCCCTATGGCCAACTCTCCACTTCTAAATATGCTCTGCACAGGATTTTTTATCCATTTCAAAGATAAAAGAGGTACTGAAACATATACACATATTATAATTTAATAGATGCATAAGAAAATAACTTGCGCTCACAAATAATTCCAGAATATTAACTTCATAGCAAATAACTAGGCAAGACGTTATCAGGAATTATATCATGGCTAATAAGAAGAAATCTACAAAGTCAAGTACCATTTTGTCTAGATGAGATCTGTGAAACTTGAGCAGCAATCTCTATGTGGCAATGTTTCTCAATGTCGTTAGTCAGAGCTGACAAGATACATTAACAAAGTGAGAGAAAAACATAAATAAAAAAGGAGAATTCAAATAGTAAAGGTTATCCTACATGTTTTTCTAGGGAGTTTATCTTGAATCGATTCCTGAAGAACTTGGGAGGAGAAAGCTCCAATCTGTCAGCAAAAGAAATTTTCAGAAAACAAAAAAAGCCAATTACTTTCACGTGGAAATAACTAGGTCCGATTTTTTTGGGACAACTGGCATATACAATTGTGTTCAGTCATTCAAATGATGGCACTGAACTCAACTTCCTTTCTATACTTCCAGCAAGAACGTTTATTGTAATGTTCCACTTCCATAGTGTGGCTTTCATTTATTATCATCTCATGCAATAGTCCCATTTGTCCTTTTTCCAGTCAGCATAAAGCAATAACAAAGAAACCATTCATCATGCAAAAGAAAGATAATTATTAGAAAAATAAGTCTACAACTGCAATGCCAAAAGTAATCCAAAGAAATCATCCATTAATTATTTTGAAATGGGCAATCCCTTGCCAAAAAAAAAAATCTGCTATATATAATTATATCATCCAATTAATTATTTATGACGAGAACGATATACTTTCGGTAACATATTGGACCATGCTGATATGATTTCAATACTTTTTATATAAATATATTAATTAAAAATATTTTTATTAATATTTGTAACTTACAGACGCTTTATTGAGTTATATTTGAGATGTTGAATGTTGACTTCAAATTTGATATTATCTTACAAAATATCTGATATTTATTGAGAAAAAAATTAATTTAGAGATAGCTGAAGTGTAACAAGTAGATATGATAGGATCAAATAGGTTTAAACTGATTTAATCTGAATTTATTTTAATTACTTCATAGTAGTATATTTTGTAACTTCGCCCGTGACAACCTAGTCATGGCTGGTCCCAAACCCAGATAAAGGAGGGTTGCGTTAGGTTGTCGTCCAACATTAAAATTATGGCAAATATTGAATGAATGGATATTGTGCTAATACTAGGTTGTTCTTATGAAGGAATGCGTTGCAAGATCCGACTGTAACGTCTCGGCAAGAACCGCTACATCTCCAGAACTCGAGTGTAGTACTAAATATGTAAGAGTTTACGTTGCAAGGTCTAACTGTAACGTATTGGCAAGGACCGCTACATCTCCATGAGAACTTGAGTGTAATGTTAAATAGGCAAGAGTTCTCACACCATAGGTTGGATAAGAAATATGATAGGAAAATTAATAATCTAAGATTTGGATCATAGGAACTCTCACTGGTAAATCAATGGAAGTAGTAAATACGATGATTAGGAGAAGAATTAGTATTTTGTATGTACAAGAGACAAAATGGGTAGGCGAGAAGGTAAAACTAATAGAGAACTCGGGTTTTAAGTTATAGTACACAGGAAAGAGTAAAGCAAGAAATGGACTGGGTATTGTTGTAGATAGTTTGTTAAAGGATGGGGTTGTAGGAGTAGTTAGAAAGGGGGATAGAATTATAACCCTTAAGAAATAGTGGTGAAAGAAACTATGACATAATTAGCGTATATGCACCACAAGTGGGATTAGATGAAGCTATCAAATCAACGTTTTGGGACGACTTGGATGAAATATTATAACGCATTCCGCCAAATGAAATGATTTTAATAGGAGGTGATTTAAATGGGCATGTTAGAGTGAAAAATGAGGAATATGAGAGGATACATGGGGGTTATGGGTTTGGAACAAGAAATGAGGAAGGAAAAACCATATTAGATCTTACGATAGCATATGACATTATATTAGCTAATACGTTTTTTAAGAAAAATAAAGAACACTTAGTCATGTTTAAAAGTGGAAATAATAAATCGCAAATTGACTTTCTTATGATTAAGAAGAAGGATAAAAAGATTTGTAAATATTGTAAGATCATCTCTAGAGAAAGCTTAACTACCCAACATAGGTTAGTAGTGTTGGATATACGCCTCAAGCATAATATCAATAGAAAGAAAATATATACGACTCCTAGAATTAAGTGGTGGAAGTTAAAGGGTGAGAAACAAAATATATTCAAGGAGAAGGTAGGAGTATAAGCATTAGATGAAATATACAGTGATTCTAATACAACATGGGATACGATGACATCAAAGTTGAAAATAGTAGCTAAGAGTGTACTCGGTGAGTCAAAAGGACATGCATCACTAAGTAAAGAATCTTGTTGGTGGAATGAGAAAGTACAAGAGAAAGTGAAGGAAAAACAAATAGCTTATAAGGAATTATATATTTGTAAGAACGAGGAAAACCTAAGACAATATACAATAGCTAAGAAAGAACCTAAGAGAGTAGTGAATAAAAAAAAAAATAAAACTTTTGAACGATTATATAAAAAATTGGATATAAAAGATGGGGAAAGAGACATTTATAGAATAGTTAAAGTGAGAGAAAGGAAGACAAGAAATCTTATCCAAATAAAATGTATTAAAGATGAATGTAATAGAGTACACTAGTAAACGAGAGAGAAATAAAAGAGCAGTGGAAGAAATATTTTCATCATCTTTTTAATGAAGGTGTAGGTGATCAACTTAACTTAGGTAATTTAAGTAGGTCAAATGAGTATAGAAATTTAAATTTTTATCGTAGAGTTCAAACCTCAGAAGTAGAACAAGTTTTAAATGGGATGCACAATGGAAAAGCCGTTGGATCTGATGATATTCCGATAGAGGTATGGAAGTGCTTAGGGAAACAAGGTATTGAATGACTTATAAAATTATTTAACATGATATTGAAAATGAAAAAAACGCCTAATCAATGGAGGATAAGTACTTTAGTTCCCTTATATAATAACAAGGGAGACATACAAAAGTGTACAAACTATAGGGGTATTAAACTAATGAGTCATACCATGAAACTTTGGAAAAAAGTAATAGAAAAAAGATTAAGGAAGGTGACCACGGTGACTGAAAATCAATTTGGGTTAATACTTGGAAGGTCGACAATAGAAGCTATACATCTTCTTAGACAATTAATTGAAAAATATCGTGAGAAAAAACGAGATCGACACAT
>JBBMJZ010413101.1:11070743-11093560 GCA_037833815.1 Zingiber zerumbet | reverse complement strand
CGATTGCGGTATGACGTCAGGCAGACTTTTCTGGCACACCCATTCTAGGTATGTTTGGGAACGCGTGCACGCATCCAGAAGCGTGCCCGCGCCTCCCCGGGGTCTTATATAAGGACCCCCAGGCTTCGACGGAGGTATGCAATCTTGAGCACCTTAGCCACAGTAGTGTTACTTCGTTTCTTTCTCTTCGTTGCCTGACTTGAGCGTCGGAGGGTCGTCGCCGGGAAACCCCTCCCGCCTCTGCTTTTTTGTAGGTTCGCCGGAGGTCTACATCAACAAGCGGAGGACAGCGGAGAGCGCCACGTCCCCAGCATCCATTGACTCAGCGTTCGGACAGGATCATGCTTCATATCAATGAAGATATTTTTCTCTTATAAACCGATGATTTTTTCCATATATTTTTAATGTGGGACTATATTTGCAATCTTGCAACCTTGCAACCCAACAATCTATCCTCAAACGAAGGACCACAGGCTCCCTCTCAAGCGGAAAGTCTATCCGTTTGATATCAAATCCTCGACCCACCAGGTCTTCCTACCCCTCGGTTTACTTCCTTTGTTCGAGGTCAATATTTTGCTCACATGATTGGATTAGACCATAACTCTTGTGCATAGTCAGCAGTTAGATCTTCTAGCAGTCCGAACTCTGATACCAATTGTTGGGACTAAAAAAATTTAGATATCTCCACAATGGTATGATATTGTCCACTTTGGGTCTAAGCCCTCATGGTTTTATTTTTGGATTTTACCTAAAATGCCTCATACCAATAGAGATATCTTTTCTCTTCTAAATCCATTATTTTTCCATGTGTTTTCAATGTGTGACTATGTTTGCAATCTTACAACTCTAATAGATAATGCTCATCCTAGACAGCTCAGTAAGAGAATTTAAGTACTTGGTGAAACAAGGTCATACACTCATCTAAGATGTCTCACACAACCAATCCCATAATCATTTGTAGAGAGGTAAAATCATGGATGACTTTGCTTTGATGATGACTTTGCTTTGAACAATGACCATTGCATAATGGAGGGCGGGAATTTGACAAACATTTCGCTATCAGGAATTGACCTCTAGACCTCTTGATAGTAACATCCCATACAATGACTATCTACATGGGGATGATTTAAGTACTTGGTGGCAAAAATGTTATACATTGACCAAGGCACCCCATACGACTTGTCTTATAGTAATATATAGAAAGGTAAATTACAAATAATTTTATCTTTGAACAACCACCACTACATGAGAGAGGACAAGTATTTTATTATCAAAAATTACCTTTGGATATATCAATGGTAACACTCTATATAATGACTATATTCTATATAATGACTATATGCCCGTCCTATGGGCACCAAGATTTAAGTACTTTGTGGTAAAAATATAAATACGTTCGCCCGAGTGTCCCCGCCAATATGTCTCAGGGTCAACACGGAGGAGGTAAATCACGAGCGACTACTAGCTTTTAGAATAGTAACTAGCACATAAAGGAGGTATTTATTTCAGCTTTATCGATATTCAAACCTCAAATTTTATAATAGTAACACCTTATATGTTAGCTATTAGATCATTGTGAGAGTCCACCAGGATTCAAGTACTTGAACATGCATGATGATGTTTTAATCAACTCAATTAATTAGCTGTTCTAAGCTTTATTCTCCTCTTTCGCCATGTTCCACGCATCAAATTAGCACGAACATTTTAATTAAATAGAGTCCTATTGTTTAATATATTCATAATTAGACCAACGGAATCACGTGCGGACCCACCGCCCAGTCTGTTCCGATAAAATTACAACTTCAACCTTGGAGTTTTCTGTTAAATTTTAACCTGGCTCTTGAACTTTGAAATGTCGCCTTTAAGATAACTTCTCTCTTTTTTGAAGTTCATGACAAAATTAATTAGGATATATTGAAGGTTTAAAGACAAATGCACCATATTTTAATATTAGCTGTATTTATTATTTAAAATAAAAAAATGTTACCGACTTAAGGTAATGATTATCATTAATACTTATTATCATCGGACGTAACCTTTAATTACGACTTTAATCATTTCACAGCGATAAACCCAATCGGAAACTTGTACGGCAACGATCCATCACATCACCGCTTGTCCCGCACGGCAATCCAGCGAATGGACGGTCTCGATCGTCTGGTTGGCTGTCGCAGGCTGCTCCGACGAGCCGGCGCGCACTCGGGTCCAGCATTTTTTCCGTGTCGCAGAAGCTTCCGCGGAGTACGGGCACCCATGTCTCGTATCTGTCGTTGATTGGACATTGCGAAGGGACCCGATGTCCCACATGGGTGGGGGAGACGGGTTCGTCCGGAAGTGGGGAAGCCGTACGAGAAGTATTATGACGGCCGTCAGATTTCAGATCGGGATTTTTTTTTCCTCGTAGCACGAATCTCGAATCCTGACGCGCATGCTTTGCTTCCTCTCATCAGATTCCTCACGCTTCTTTTAACCCGCTTGGGCCGTACGATTGGATCTTGATCGTACACGTTGTCGAATGAGGATTGGTCGCCGTCGATATTGAAAGGAACACATCTGTTTTTTCGCACAAGTCTTTTTAAAATTTTGTTGCAATTTTTCTAGAATTTAGACAGTAGCGGTGGAGAAGGTCTTCACTTCCATGCCCGTGTCGGTTTTGCCCCTCTCTCCTCTCTCTCCTCTTTCTTTTCTCGACTCTCGCGTCTTCCGTCCTCCGCTCGACTCTTCTCGCTTCTTTCAGCCTCCGCCTCGCTGAAATCCTCGGCCAATCAGATCCAATGGAGGCCGTTGTACGCTGAAGCCCCGACGGAGATACCGATTGCGGTTGCGTTGCTTCGTCTCCTGATCGCCTTGATCTAACGACGAAATAGGAGTAGGGGAGTCGTCCTTGTGATGGTCGCCACGCCGGACGAGGTGGGATGGGCATAGCTCCCCGATAAAAGCCTATAGTAGCTTTACGATCTCTAGAAGATCGTCGCTGACCTGGAATCATGTAAAGTTTTCCTCTTTAGTGTTTAAATTTGCGATTTAATGCCGGCGGGTGGTGTTCGATCGTATCCCTTTTGGGGATTTAGACGTTCCGTGGTGGTCAGTTACTCTGATGCTTGTTTCTATTTGGATTGGCTTCTCTTGGAAGATGATGTGCTTGTGTTTTCTCGTTCATTATCTTTTGTCCCGATCGTGAAATCATTTGATTTGGTGCCATGAGTGAATTTGTAATAATGGATTCTCGGTCTGTAATTTTATTTTGGTTCACTGATGAAAGTTCTTTTTTTTTTTTAACCACCGGACCAAGGTTTGATTTGGATGCATATTTTTGTTGGCTTTGTTCTGTATTCTGGTATACCATGCATTGTTTTTTCTAGATCATTGCGGATCCAAATTTTTGTAAACTTACCGTGAGGGGCAGGTGGCTATGTTTTCTATCTCATCTAGTGCTGTGATTCTGCCTTTGGGTGCGGAAGATGATGCGGTGTTTTGTTTCCTTTTTCTACGGCACCAGTCATAACCAGTTATTTCATTTAAGAAGAAGAGTCAGATCATGAACATCTGAGGATGAATTCTTTAAGAGTCTTGCTTTCATATCATCCTTTGCCCCTTTTTAAACGATGTTTTCAGCTTTTCATGTTTGATACATATTGATATTTGTTTTCCCCTCCTTTTCTTTTTTAATTATATTTTGAATTGTCAAATTTTCCTACGGTCTCCTTGTTTAGGAATAATAAAATTAATTGCATTTGGTTGAATCACCATGCTTGGCCTCAACTAGCAAGGACTGAAGATGTATAAATTGAGGCAAAAAGTATTTCTTCATATGGATTAGGCTCGTTAAAGACGATAAATTATATATGCTAATCTATTTGAGTTCATAATCAATCAATTTTTTCCACAAAAAAGTTATTGCATTTGATTAAACAAGTTTGTAAGGCATTCACCGTAATATCATTAATCTGTGAGTTTGAATGGTGCGTTGAATATGTGGCAGGAAAGGTTTTAAGGTCTGAAGAAAGCATAGAAGTTCACAGGTGGTTAGAAAATTGTTTGTTTTGTTTATGTTAATCTACTTAGTTTTAGTAAAATATCCATTCTTTGATGCCTTTATCTCTTTCATTACCAGTCTGTTCTTTTTGTTTATTCAGATTTGCTAATGATTTCTCATGTTTTGCAGTAGATATGAGGGTGGAATCTGGGACATGCAATGTTTGCTCTGCTCCTTGCTCTTCCTGTATGCATCGGATGGCAGTAGCAGGGGAACCAAATGTTGATTGTGGATCCTCTGATAATAAATATGTCAGGAAAGAAATAGATAGTTTTTCTTTCATTGACATCAAGCTTAGACCGCATGATGATTTGCAGACTGCAGCTAGTGAAACAAGCAACTTGTTGAGTGGAAGTTCAAGCAATGATTCATATTCGGAAAATGCAGAAAGTAAAACAACAATAAGGAATCCTTCGACATATGATTCTTCTGAAGATGTTGATATGCTCCCAGAGGCGTCAACTGTTGAAGAGGACAAATTTCTTCATAAAGATATTTCTGTTGAGGGTCATGAAATGCCATGCAATTATACAGGGGCTGCTATTCTGCATAGTGAATTGGATGGAGGGTATCGTATGTCAAGATGCCACAGAAATAGTGATTCATCCATGTCTGGAACTAGAGATGATGTAGGTTTAGATCATAGTTTGGAGCAAGCTAAGAGAGATGCTTCTTGTAGCTCATCTCAAACTTTTAAGTTTAACACCAAGGAAACTAAAATGGCAATTCAAGTTGAAGACACTTGTGAATCTCAAGGTTATGGTGTGGAAGGAGACCGGGTTAGCAGAAGGATGCTGAACACTTACCACAGAGAATTTCTTCACAATAAAACTCTTAGTCCACTAAATGTAGGTTTTTCAAGTTTGTCTGACAGCACACAGAAGAATAGTCCAGTAAAGTTAAATTCAACTTCCCCTTGTCAAAGTGATCATATATCCAGTCATAGTGCTGATGGCTGTAATGACTTGGAAGCAAATCAACCATCACAGTTTCAGGGAGCATCTCATGAGTGCATACTAGTTAAGGAAGGATCACCTTGCCATAGGTTGCTTCCTGCTAGCGGCGATCATGGACAAAAGATCCACTCATTTCCTGACATTGGTGCTGGTAAAGAAACAAACATCAGAATTAGCTCACCTTTGGGAGAGTTGAAGAATGTGGACCCATGCTTGGAATCTGCTGCTGCCATTGGCACATGTGCGTCCAGTCTCCATGAGTCTGGAATGCAGCTTCAGTTAGTTCTTCCTGGTCAAACTTCTGAATCAGATAACATATTGTTTGATGTAAGTTTTATAATATTGAATTTATTCTTAAATTATTTGCATGCACTTTTTCTTCGTTGAAGTTTTTAATTAATTATTGTCATAAAGCCTAGATGTTTATTGATGGGCTGATGGTAGACAATCTTAAGGTGTTTAGGTCATTAATTTGTTTAAAATAGAAGTATCAAATATCCATAAAGGTAATCCGAAATGGTTCCTAGAAGGGTTTTGTCATTAGGGGTTGAAGTGAATTTTGTTTGGACAACCACTATACGTCTCTTTTGCTACTAGCACATCCTATATGTGGTTAGTCAATGAAAACTGAGCGTGCAAGTGGATGAAAAAGATAGTGGGATGAGATTGCCTGGTTCTAAACTTCTAATTATAAAACATTTGGTACCTGAGTTTAAAAAATCATGAAAGTTAATCTGGTAAAGTATTAGTAGGAAAACTGTTCCTAGGAAAGATAAACCAAGCATTCTTCAAAATCCATGGTTAGCTAAAAGAACATGAATAAAGGTTAAATTAATAATTTCCAAGATTATTAATTTGAGGCCTCATTTATGAACATTTAATAAATCTTTCATCAGAAAGCTACATTTCAACACTTACATTAGAATTTTAGCCACTCTATGGGGAATTTTAATCCTAAATTCCTTCATATATTCGTAGCCATGATAATCATACAATATCTTGGACGAATTTCCTATCACATTCTTTTGTGTGGGAAAGCAAATTTCCGTAGTACGTGAGGCCAAAAGGATGTTATTTCCGTCAAGTAGTTACTTTCATAGTACTAATTAGAAGATATATCAATTTTCCAAGTTTATGTGTCATAGAAAGTGGTGATTTTCCCTCCAATGGGTAACGGGCCTAAGAAAGTGATCCGTCTGGATAGACAACGCCTCTCGATTTATCCTGATGACCAGTGGGAAACTTCCATGGGGCCGGACTAGTCTTCCCTAGGATTTGTCGGTTCGAGGAACTGGATATACCTAGTACCAATTTAAAAAATAATGTGTCACAGAAATGGGCTTTGGCCTTGTATGTTTTTTCCCTTAGCTTTGTTTCCTCTCGAACATTTGCCATTTGTATGTTGCATTCATTTTAATTTTTCAGAAATACAATAGATTTATGTTGCAACATGAATCTTGAGAACTAATTGATAACAAGTTATTGAATGTTTGCTATAAAATATAGTGACTATAACAGAACCGTGTCATGAAGTGACTTCAGCTTACTGTAAAAAGGGAAGTAATTGTCTGTCTTGTATATTCCTGGAATCTCCTTAGTTTCATATTTTCATGATTTGTTAACAGTTATGCAAAAATTATCTGATATAACAACTAATGATAAAGCTGCACAGTTTGACCGTTCCAAAATCTTGTTTTGACTAGAGCCTTGGAAACTAGGGCCACCTTCACCTTCATAGAAACATCCAGAGGACAAAGTTCATTTAACAATTTGTAGAAAATCTTTGTAAGCCTTTGTCCTTTGACACTTATATACTTTAAGTTTAGATCATGTTGTCATCTTCACATTTACAGGCACTTTTTCTTAAATCTTTTTTTTTTCTTCCTGCTTGTTCAATTATAATCCTGCATAGTCTAACAGGTGTGGAGTTTTGTAGGTCATTTATTCACTGTAGAAGTTCTCCTTATCTACCATCCTAGTTACCTACCTACACAATGATCATGAGGGCAAGGCTCGTGAGGGCTAGCCTTGTAGCAACTGTAATGCTACTCCATAAATTAGTTTTACTCCAACCTGAGTTTGAGCCACTGAAACAACCACTTTACCTTACCAGGTTGTAGAGGTTGACCTCCCTAGACCAAGAGCCTCATGCACTGGCTTCACCTTTTATTTTACAAAACCACTATGCCACATAAGTGGATGCTCCTTATAAAAATATCGAATACATTTGATCATTTGGTGTTTGCTCCTTAATATTTCCTATGCTTGATGTTCTGAGCTCCTAAGTTGTATGCATTGTGGAGGATCAGTTTTGTGAACTGCAATACTAGAGGGGAGTTGAATAGTGCCTTGATTTGCAAATTATAATTATCCTTTTCTCTTGCGCGGTCTCATAAGACCAACCAATCTTGTTAAATGTAGCAGAAATAATAATAGGATAAGACAATACCAAGGGTTCCTGGGTCCTACTCTGCAACCTAATAATTCGTAATGTGAGTCACTCTTCGAAGATCCCACTAGTCTGTTCTCCTACTAGATGCGGAGAAACTCCATACAGAAATCCAACTGCTCTCTGTTGTATGGCAACACGACTAGCAAGTTTTACATCATCTTTAGCTTGGGTCAAATTTTAGTCTCTATTGTGGGTTTGTTCAAGTAGCAAACAAGGTCCTAGCTTCCAAGTTGTATTATATGGCTTGGGCTGTGTGATTTTCATTATCAGGAGTTTGCAATAGTTGGTGCTATTACTAGTACAGCTTGTTGTCTGCAGTTTTTAATTGTCTTTTTTTCTCCTCTTGTTCTGTTTTCCTATCTATCCATTTCGTGTGTTTAGTCATGGTCTAAAAAACTGGTTGAACAGAGAAGCATTAGTTGCTATACCTAGCAACTTTTTGATGAAAGGAATAATATTTGAAATATTGTAAATAGCTTTCCCTTGTGTGTCACCATTACTTGCCCTTATTAGATATCTGATATATTGTGAATACGTCATGTAGGTAAAGGTATGTGACATATGTGGAGATGCTGGTCGGGAGGAGCTTCTTGCTACATGTAGTAGGTGCATTGATGGTGCGGAACATACGTAAGGAATTCTCATTGTTAATGACATATTTTGCTTGTTAAGTCTTCAATCTGAACCTTTTTCAACTAATCAATTTTTTAATGTTAATTAGTTACTGCATGAAAATTATGCTGACTAAAGTTCCTGAGGGAGATTGGCTATGTGAAGAGTGTCAACTAAAGGAGGAAGTTGAAACAAGAGATCTGAAGAGAGCTGAGATGGTTTGTGGAGCATCAAATGAACAATCCTTGAGCAAGAAAATTCAAAATCTTAGGAGCTATGAAAATACTGAAAACTGTCCAAGGTTTTACTCCCAGTCAACTGATACAGAAGCAAGCAAATCTAGTAAAAGAGCATGTACACCCATTAAGGAAATGCAGATTCCAACTCCAAGAAAGAGGCACATGCACCATATTGATGTTGCAGCACCAACTAAAAAGAAGATTACTGAACCAACGGATGAACATTCAAAATTGGCCAGTCCTAGGATAGCTGCAGTCTTCTCACGGGAAAATCCAATTAAAAACTTTAATGTGGCAGATGTAAAGAGGATTGGCATTGCTTCATCTCTTGGCTACCAGTCTGCAAATAATACACGAAATTTATCTCGTTCACCTACATTGGATTCTCGTGAAAATTCATTTAAAAGCTTTCATATTACTGAATTAAAGCGAGCCAGCAGTGCTTCATTTTCCGAAGGTTTGGTTACAAACAGTTCCCCAACCTTCACTCGTTCGCATACATTAGATTCTAAATATGTTCAAAGAGAACATTCAAGTGGTAAGTTTTCATGGTTCAAATTAACTTATTGTGTTAACTTCTCTATTAGTTGATTAAGCATAACTGACATCTTAAAATCTGGACAGTGGCTCTTTCAAGGCAAGTTTCTTTAAAGAAGAATGTTGAACAAAATGTAAAGAAATTGTCTGAAGATGTCCCCCAAAAGCTAACTAGAGAGTCTACATCAGGAAACACAAAAATGATGACACTAGTGAAAACATTCAACAAATCTGCATCATTCAAGAGTGTGAGCTCAGACTATCATGATGATGAATCAGCAACCAAATCTCAGTCACTTAAATCACCTCAAGCTGAAAATCCCAAAGGCTTCAAACAAGTGAAAGAAAGAATTGTTCCGGAGAGAGCAAGTTCCACTGTTGTGGTTGTTGATTCAGTTGGACCTTCAATCAAAAGAAAGTATATTCCAAAGATGGATTTGAAGATTGCACCACACAGCAGAGATTCAACTAATAAGCTTGAGACAGCAAGCCTCGGCAATAGCAAAGGATTTGCTAAAGAAAATAGATTAGGTAAAAAAATCTTCTATTGGAGAACCTTATTTAGTGAGCATATGTTTCATTACCAGAGAGGTTTTTTTTAATTTTTTTATTTTTTCCATTTAACATGATACTAACTTATTATGCTGGTTTACTAGTGCATAAAGAACTGAAGAAGCAGCTATCATTTCAAAATAAAAGCTCTGTTAGTGTTGATATTGGAAATAGAAACATTGTTGAATCTCAGAAAAGTGAAGATATTCATGTCAATTCTGTATCAGTCAGTATATTTTCAAAGGATGCTGGTGGAGTTGCAACATGCAGCGAGTCACTTTCTTCAGATTCTCACCCGGTTTCATTGAATGAAAAAACCAAAGATAGTTCTAGCAAGTCAAGACTTGCCACGTCAGGAGTTATTCATGAATCAGATCATGCCAAACTAAGAGAAGCAAACCATTCTGCAGATTCTTGCCAAAAGGCCAGGCATCCTTCGTCTTCTGCAAAGCTATCTGCTGACATGAGTTCAAAAGATGAGACAAACAAAAGGAATAAGTGGAGAGATGCACTCAAAGCTACAATGGGTAGAACAATTGATATCTCTGAGTCTAGATTGTGTAGCACAACCAATGCTATTGTGTCTAACCAAATTGGATCTCAGAAGCCTCCTGCTGACGTGAGTTTGGAAGATGAGACAAGAAAGAGGATTAAGTTGATGGATGCACTCAAAATTGCAACGCATAACTCAAAGAAGATTAAAAAAGTTGATAAATGTGACTTTAGATTGTTGAGCAACAATGAAGTTTGTGAAGGATCTTTCAGATGCTCTTTGCCAAATATATCACAGAAAAATCTTCCCATAGAAGATGCACATATAGTAAAAAGGACATTGGATAATAATGACACTGTCAATAGCAGAACAAACAACATAGACAATCAAAGCAAACACTTGATGGAATCATCATATCTTCATGTAGGGGACCTGAATGCCAATCTTGCTTCTTTAGATGAAACAAATGAGAATAACTTGACTCAAATTTTGCCAAATGATTCGTCTCTACAGACTACTATTGTTAGATCTCTTGCCATGCCAGAGCATGATTTTATATGGTGGTATGATATTTAACTCTTAATTTCTTAAATTAGATTTATGTTGAGCTTATATTTATTTTCCTTGGATACTTTTGGTGTTGTAGAATAAGGATTAATGGTTCATTAGTGTTGTGTTGATTTTCTTATAGGGGTGGCTTTGAGATAATAAGAATCGGAAGACTTCCTGAAGTTGTTGACGGAATTCAAGCTCATTTGTCAAATTTTGCATCACCCAAAGTGCATGAAGTATCATGCCAATTTCCTAGCAAAATTCAGTTGGAGGAAGTTCCTCGGGTTAGCTTGTGGCCATCACAGTTTCAGGAGACTGGTCCTGAAGAAAATAACATTGCGCTATATTTCTTTGCTAAAGATTCTAAGAGGTTAGAATGGTTGAAACACTTTACTTACGTTTGGATATACTATGTTTTTAAAAACTATTTTGTTCTTGTTTATTTTTGCAGTTATGAGAAATCTTATCTGAAGCTACTAGAAACTGCATTGAAAAGTGATCTAGCCTTCAAAGGGAGCATCAATGAATTAGAGATTCTTATTTTTCCTTCAAATATTCTACCTGAAAGTTCACAGCGTAAGAAAATACTCCTATTTTGATTTTTTGTTTAGGTTTTGATTTTTTGTTGACGAATGTGATTTTTATCTACATTTATAAGGGATATTAAGAATTGATTGCACATTTTTCTGATCAAGTCATTTTCTCTTTTAGAGCTTTGTATCCTTGTCTTCAAGATTTATTCTCTATGTAATCTCTAAACAATGTTTATTCAGAAATATAGCTTTGAGTGAGCTTCGTGCTCTCTTGAAATCCATGTTCTTAAAAAAGAGTTAATTGCACAAATGATCCCTACATCATCACCTAGATTGCAAATATAAACATTATTTATTCATTTATTTTGTTTTAACGTGTCAATAAACTTTCAAAAAAATATATAATGCCATTTGCCAGATTTATTTAGCTGTTAATAATGGGTAGCTTATGTGGCAGCCAAGCATCCATTGTCGTAGTGGCCATCAATATTATATCTGCCATGAGATCACGTTAGCATCCTTCATTATTATATTGATGCAGCAATTTGACTGTTGATGTGGCAATTGAACTGACATGGATGCTAGTTTACACCACAGGTTGATGACTTTTTACATGTAAATTTAACAGTTTGACCTGAATAAAATCGTTTTGATAGTATTTTTTATCAGGCAGATAGTTGGACAACCTATTTGATATCTGATGAAAGTTTAGGGGCCATTTATATAATAAGTCGATAACTTATGAATTGTTTGGTCCTTTTTGTGCTTTTTAGGTTGGAACACATTGTTTTTCCTTTGGGGGGTCTTCAGAGTAAGGGAACTGGACTCTTCAAAACCTCACACTGATTTGCATGATAATCCTTATGAATCAAAGATACCTAGTAAATCCCATGTTCAAGATATATCTTCTCATGCATGTGAAGAATCCACCTTGCTGAAAAATGATTCTCAACAGAACCTACTGAAAGAACTCAATAGTATTGATGAATCCTGTGCCGATAAAAAAGTAGAGTTTGATTCTGTTGTGGATTTTCATGGTACTTCATCTGCTAGCCTCGATAATGATAACCACGAGACCAAAGATTTTTCCACTAAAACTTCGTTATGCAAGGCAGCTGCTGAGACAGAGAGCAAGGAACTGCCAGATCAATTCCCATGCTACAGAACTGAGCTGGTAGGCTTATTTTTCTTCCTGCATAAGTGACCTTTTACTCACCCATATTTGCGAATAAGATTTTTTTATATACAATAACTACTTAGATGTGATAGTTCATAGTTATTGGCAATTTACCATGACTTTGATCCATTAGCTACTGAGTTAATTGTCATTTGTGATGGTCATCCAGTTTCTTTAATAAATCCATTTTTTTAAAAAAAATCTGGAAGCAGCATAGCTCATAGATATTCTAGGTATTAGTCATATATCTATACTATAACCTTACACTTGGGGATCCGTTGACTGGATTCACGTTGTCAGCAACAATATTTTTTTTCGACTTCTTACAGTTGAGAATGTCTCTTTTCAAACTGTATATCAAGCAATGAATGTGCAAACCATATGGTTAATTCTATCACACCTTTTCTGAGATGAAAAGCTAGTATTTATTAGTTGATCGAGAAGCATAAAATCAAAGAAACGTAGGCCAAGATGTCCTATAACTGGCCTATATTCGGTACTCTACTTTCTTGGTCCAACCTATATAATTGCACCTGAATGGCGCAAATATTACATACTGGTTCATAGACACTAGTTCAACCTGCGTACCTTTTGTGTATGGATGGTGACTCATCAACCAATACTAGACACTAAGCAGCATACAACATTTATACTTGCAGCATCTATTTGCATTGTATGATCATTGACCTCTTGTTATTAACCTTTTAATTGCATTTTTATTGATGAAATTACAAATTAGAGATTTCCCATCTGCTTGCAGGGACACACTAATAATGAGGTTGATGACGGAAAAATTACTCACATTCATGCGACTAGTGAACAACAGAAGCTTACTAGATTTTTATCTGGAAATTCAGTTCCTTCTGGTTTTGGACAAGGTGATTTTTCTTTACCAATTACTTGATGGGGTACTCTGTGTTATTCCAGCACCATCGTTCGATGTTTTATTTATTTATTTATTTTCATGAAAGCAGAGGGCAATGTGAGTCGAGAGATGATGATGGAGGAAAAGAACTCGGTGAAAACTGAACCTCTGCCAGAGGAAAAAATAAAAGAAGTTGATTCCCTGAATTGGGACTCAAAGCCTTACTTGAAACATACCCACCCTTGGTCAGTAAGACTACATGGTGAAAGATTAGAGAGTATCAAAGCTAATGAATGGCAGGATGAAAAAGATGTCCCTATGGAAGAGGAACCGAAACACAAGCGAATACAATATGACGAGGAAAGCCATACTTATGCCGGTTATGGAGAAGATCAAAACATGGGATACAGATTGCCATCTCATGTACAACCATCTCTAACAAGCTACCTAGAAGAAAAGCAGAATGGCGGCAGTGTCAACTACAGCCATGCAATGACTGAGAGCTCACACTGTATCGAAAGGTGCTTCTTTCCCGTAGACTTCTGCTCAGATAGGAGAGAGATGGAGAACTTCAGATACTTCCTTCCTCCAGTTGATGAAGATACACCAGAGTCAAATGCTCCGGATCTTGAATTAGCTTTGGGCGGCAAGAAGCCCTCTCCCAAGAAGGAAACATTTCAGCCCTTTTGTCCATTGGTTTACAACAGCAGACTCGACAAACTGTCTGATTCTACGACAACCAACCATGACGACGACGATATATCTGAATCCCTCTCCTTGTCTCTTGCCTTAACTGGCATGGAGAGAAAGAGATCACCTGTTAAGAAACGAGATCCACCGGGTGTAAGCACTTCGCTGATTCTCTTTGGTGGCTTCAGTGGCACTTAAAGAGAGGAGAGTCCATCCCATCATGCATGGATGCCTTGTACATTATAGCCTAAAGATATTTCAGATCAAAGCGTAGGGTAGCTTCGAAAACTTAAGCTATGTGTTCATAACCACCCACAAATACTTGTCTCGACTTTCTTTTGAGTTTTTCTTTGTATCTTTTTTAGTTGTCGGATTCAAGAGTGAAGGCTACGGCTCTTTGTGTATATATAAGAGATAGGAGGCAGTGAATCCAGTGAAGCTCCACTTTTATGTATATAATATATACTACTACTACTGTTACGGCCTGTAGCCATGCACTACTCTGTCTACTGTGACTTTCTATCGTCGATGTGTATGCATCTTTCATAGAGATTTTATTTTTCTTTCTATAATAAAGTGAACAAAAAAATATTCTTTTCGAGTTCATAATCCAATTTTTTTTTCCACTCAATTGCCAATTACAAACGAGCATGAACAATTTTGGTGATTTCTTCTCACTTCGTAGTTTGTACACTGTTCGTGTGTGTCGCCTTGAGTGATCTCATACAGGAAGCGTCAAATTTCCTCCCTTGAACCTTCCTGCAGAGAAAGATCGGTTCAAGGAAACAGAGCTCATGGCGCGCTGCTCACGCGCCACTTCCATCGACATCGATCGCTTCATGACTCGGAGCTCGTCGCCTCCGACGAATATCGCCGCCTCATTGTCGTGGGCGTCGACTGGTTCTCCCTGCGGCGGGGCGTCGGACACGGCGTTGGCTCGGCAGAGAGGGCAGTTGCCGCGCGCCTTTAGCCACGCGTCGATACAGCGGAGGTGGAAGGCGTGGCCGCACACGGGTAGCAACCGGAGGCGCTCCGCCTCGCGGAACTCGCCCAGGCACACCAAGCAATCGGCGGCTCCGACGGTGCCGTCGCCGCTCGAGCTGTAGATGCGGACCGGGATTTTGGAGATCGAGGCGTCCTCGAGTCCGTCCGAAGACGAAAAATCCCATCTTTCTTCCCGCCAGCGATCGTCGTAGAGCTCGTGGTCCGAGCGCCGCCACGGGGAGTGGAAGGTGCCGCAGTACTTGGTGACGATGGTGTAGTAGCTGACGAGCAGAAACGCGCCGACGAGGACCGCGACGACCGCCACGACGAGCGGGGGGAAAGTCCGGCCGACACCGCCGTCGGAACCTTCTAAAGTAGGAGGGAGAGTAGCGGCTTCCTTGTTTGGCTCATAGGCGACCCAACTGGGACTTCCGCTGACGCCATCGCCCGCCATTGTCGTCGCCGCTAAGACCAAGAACAAAGCAGCTCCCTCGACGGCAAATTTGCAGGCCAATCGATGAGTTGTTGGCATCAAATTTCACCTCCTTTTATATATTTCTCAGGAAAAATTGATGACAAAACCTTAAAAAAAAAAAATCATTTGTTTGCTGAAATCAACCAAATGTGCCTTTTTGTGAAGAACAGAGAGAAACTTAATTGCCGGGGAAAAGAAAAGGAGACTGTCTACTTTGCTTTTCGCTTCGCTCTTTTCTTCCTATTTTATAATCACTCCATTTTTTTTTTCTTTTCCTTGGTGATTAAAAAGAATTTAAAAGATCGAAATGGATGATAGAAACAGAGGACACGAAATCACAAATCCTTCCAACAATATTTTTAAAAGCATAAATACAAAATTAAAATTAAGATTTAAAAAAAAACATATTTTTCACATTTCAAATAATTGCCAAGAAAGAGACCTCCTTCATCACTTGCAAACATAGATTAAATTTTAAAATTGAAATGCAAACGACCACATTTAATAGCAGCCCAAGTAGAGTTTTGCTATCGGTTCAATGGTATGTATTTGGGTTAAGAGGGTGGTGATCGGGGTTAAAATTTAACAGAGGATTTCATCATATGTAGTCCAGTATTTAGGAGTCCAGATTTTTTGATTTGTAATTTTCAATTTTTTCAGGTTTCCTTTCCTAATTTATAAATTAGATGGTAGTTAGAATCAGACTAAAATTAGATACGATCTCTCTTAGGTTTACCTTCCCATTTAAATTATAGTTTTGAGTCGAGCTAGGTGGCCAGAGCCCACCGGATGGGCTGACCTTGCTTGGCAACATACAGTCCGTCTACCGTCAGCAGCTTCCGGCCTCCTGACTCAACCCAAAACTATAACCTAGATGGAAAGGTGAACCAGAAGAGATCACAACTAATTTTAAACAAATTCTGACTATAATCCGACGTACGGAAGAGACCAAGAAAAGATATAAATCAGATGATCTAATCTCTCTACTAAGATACTTGTCATTTAGACTTTCATATTTTACCTCCTTCTAAATGGTAATGGACAGTCCGGGCGCTAACATGGCACTCCCATAACTTTTTTTTTTCCAAGTATAGTATTTTCTTCTTTAAAAAAAAAAAAATATATATATATATATATATATATATATATACACCAAGCAAACTTTTTTCCATCCAATTAAACTAATGTGTACACGTATAATAATAAATAATTGGATATATATATATACACACGCCATTAATTAGATATGAGAAGTGGTTACTGGTTAGTAGTTGGAGTGACGTGACATTATGACATTATGAAAGAACAGCAGCACGATTTTTCCGATATCTAAAATTATTGCATTTTATGTTTCCTCAAAATATAGAATTAGAGTTAATTATCCTTGCAAACTCCAATCTTAATGGAGCCAATTAGTGTCCGGATTCAGTATTATCTGGTTTAATATATTTTTTTAATTGAGCCAATGAGTGAAGATTATTTATTAACAGTACTATGTGATGTAAAAAAACCTCTGAGTTAGGAGGAAACTAAAATGGGAGGTATCTATCCTCCCATGGGGTTGGACTAATTAAATGAGTTTGATAATGTCCCTTAATTTCATCAAAAAAATTTAGATGATATTTGAATTCTTTGACTGATTTGATAGGATGAGGAAGAAAATATTTAATACAATTGTAAACAAGATATTGATGGATAAGCTAGTTAATAGACAAACATGTTTATCCAATGTACGAAGGCACTAGACTGATGAATTGATTGGATCGTTTTAATTTAATGAGTGAACCAAGTCAAATTAATTGTTTCTTTGATTCATATAATAATTCTAAAAATAATATAAAAATGGTCAATTTTTCTTAAATATTCTGTCAGAAATGAAAAATTAAAAGAAACAAAATATTGAGGTACTTATTTGGATCAAAAAGATGTGATTGGAGTGCAATTGTGGACGAGGATAATCTTAATTTTTCAATTAAGATTTAAAGCTGAGATTATAATAATTAATCTTAACCTACTTTATTAAATAATGTTCATACATTCAACACAATCAATCTTCATCTCAATAGTAATTGATATGTTTTCTCAATAAAATTTTAATGATATGATGTGATAATTTACTAAGTCAACTTTTTTTTTTAAAGAATTTATAATAATTCTTCGTTGCACCTTGGTACTCTATCACAATATTAAATTGAAAATTTATTATGCATTTATTATTCTAAATTGCTTTAAATCATAGTTGTAAGAAAGTCATACATAAGTTTTTTTTTCTACGCTCAATAGAATTTTTATCAATTAATTATGAAAATAGCTTGAAATGCATGAATTATGACCCCTTTTTACACCCCTTCATTGTTTATACAAAAATGTATTTGACTTTTAATTTTGGTGTCAATTTTATAATTATTATTAATTCATTTTCGAGTTTTACTAACTGACGTAGTTAATTAATAATGAATAATTAGTATAACAGTCATCCCTGTGAGTGCTTTATAACTGTTATTATTGCCTTGGAGATGCACACTTACTAATAAGTGGATGAAAAATTTAATATAATGAAATAGAGATCAATTTTTGATAAATGTATATGCTCAAAAAATAAAAACTCTCCTTAGCCCCTAGCTACTTGGCGGTTAGCTATAAATTAATTATGTGATTTATCTTCCTTCACATAACTTGAAGATGAACTGTAAGTATCTAGGGTGAACTTAATTACCTTTTGCTACAATTTATAACTGCTATTATTACCCTAGGGCATAGTCGAGTTGATCACCACATGATAGATTTGCAAAATTGACCCCATAATTTACTTCCCTTCACATAACCTGAGTACGAGTTGTAAGGAGCGCTTGGGGTAAGCGTAATCACATTTTGCTAGCTACCATTTATGTTATTATTGCCCCAGGGCATAACCGAGCCGATCATCACATGGTATATTTACATGATTAAGCAAGGGTCGATTTATGACTAAGCTGCAAATGAAATCGAGAAAAGCAGTAGGGGAAGGGGTGAATAATGCATATCATTTTTTTCACGGTTTTTGAAAGTGTGCAATGGAAACAAAAAAATGAAAACAAAACACAAGTGACACTCTTTTTTTTTACCTGATTCACAGTCTATACTGCTAGTCCTAGGCCTGTAGCCATTGATCGCTTCTGATAGACATTCCACTAAAAACCTTTTCTTCCAAACAATGATTCAAAGGCAAAGGTACGATGAATACACGTAAATATGAGGAACGATAATACGTTTATTACTTCTTACAAAATAAAGGACAAATAATAAATAAAATAATTATACCAATAAACCAAGGATTTGAAGTCGTTCACGGTTGGTGTCCTGATGTAGCGTCAGTGTTTCTGGGGCAAGGCAGGAGTAAGATAACACTGAGCAAGTTGAACGCAAGTCTGTTTTGAGGCTGCTATTCACAACTTTTTTTATAAGACCTTCTGAGCGCCTGAACCAACTCCAAAGTCTCCAACAAGGCCTATCCGATTCACTTTCATCGCTGAGTTATCCAAGTCCAAGTGTTTGGATCCCTTTCGGACACTTCGACTGCTAACATGGTGTTATCTGGACAAAACTCCATCCATGTCTACTTTATCCCTTCCCGGACGCCTCGATCTCTTCCGAGTGACAGGGAGCTGATATGAGACAGATAATTGGAGTCTGTCATCTCAGTCGTCACGTTGGCATCCAGGCTATTCTATCGCTTGGACAATCTGATCGCCCAGACCTCCTAGCGCTAGGAATTTGTTTAGTCACTTAGAGTGGATTTTTCTGGCTAACTTTCAAATTTAAGTTCATATATCAGTGAGTTAACACAACATACATAATAAAGGTAAGCATAAAATGGTTTAACAATCTTGAGACTGTCCAATTCTAACTTCTAAATTTCTAGTGAAATCATAGGTCGGATTGATGCTTATTGTTTCCTTCAAGGGAACATGTACTTATCTACTACTAGACTTGCTAAACATATTTATTCCTCTCATTTGTTTGGAATTCATGCTCGCATCCGATCCTTTGACCCTCAAGACTTCCTCTCGATGTTCGATCCTCTAGATCCATCGACCTATTAGACATCCGATCCTCTAAACCCGTTTAGACTTCCTGTCTGGTGTACACATCTACCAAGTCTTCTGTCTAGTATCCAGTCCAGCAGTCCTACTAGGATTTTGCTTTTACCTAGTGCCCATTAGGACTTTCTGGTTAAGCTACCTTATACACTTAGTAAAAATCGTTAGATCACAGTATAATTTAACTTTAAACCTTTTGTCAATATCAACATTTGATCCGATTATTTGGTATACCTTATACCAACAATAGAAATATCCTCGTATATGGTGACTTACTTCAATTTTATGATTACTCTTTCCTAATAATATGGACAATCGTGGGGCTACCGAGATAATGAATTTTACGTATTAGAGAATTTATATTCGCTATTATTATTTTAGTTTTCCAAATAATATATAATAAAGTATCTTTTTATATTTCTTAAATAAAATAAGTTTCCTTTTAATAATAATAAAAATAAAGGTGAATTTTCGAAATAAATATATATGTTTTTGAAAAAAATGAACGAACTAAATATGAAATATGCAGGCCAATCAAAAGGTTCGTCTTTTAGTCCCACGTTGCATAATTACATTGCATAGTTTTGTTGAGCCACTGCCCTTTATTTTAAGGTTTGTGGCTAGCTACTCTTTCGCTGAGCTGGGTTGCTCTTGTAATTATCCTCTCGGGGCGGTGCGATGATTAAAATATAGGGTATTATCATATGAGGTTTTAGGGTTAAAACTCGGCGTAACCGAGCATGACCTCCCCCATATCTTGGTCATTTATACTAATGGCTAGTAGCCATCCGTGATTTACCTCCTCTGTGTTGGCCTAGGGACAGGTTAACGGGGGCGCTAGGATGAGCAAATCATCTTTTTATCACATGGGTTGCGTTGGTAACCCAAGTGGGGTGTCGGAATGAATCCTTTGGATTTATAGGATTTATGGTAATTATAAAATTGTTGATAGCGGTAGGACGGTCCAATTTTGAGATTTGAATTTTTAGAGAAATTGTACGTTAGATCGGCGTCTATGATTCCTTCCAAGAGAATGCACTCTCATCTACCTATGTTTTTTAAGTAGAGTTTACCCGACTTATTAAATATTCACTTCTTTAGATCTGTTCAGTCCAAGACTTTCTCTTGATATCTGATTCGATCCATTGATTTACTAGACGTCTGATCCTTCAAACCTGTTTAAACTTCCTGTCTAATATATTGGATCTATAAATCCTTCTGTTTAGTATCCTGTGCAACAGACATATTAAGGCTTTGCTTTTGCATAGTGTCCATCCAGACTTTCTGATTAAGCTACATGTATACTTAATCAATTTAATTAGATCATAATACAACTTAACTTTAAATCTTTTATTAATATCAAAATTAAGTTTAATTATCTACTCTTTCCTATATTAATAAAGAAAATACCGCGTCATGACTTATTTCAATTTCTTAATTTACTCTCTTTTAATATTAAGAATAGTCGTGAGCTGGTGGAAGCTAGTAAGATTATGCATTTTACTTGTTTTTTTTACCGAATTTATATTTACTATTATTGTTCCCGTTTTCCAAAAAAATCTATAATAAAGTATCTTTTAATATTTTCTTAAAATTTACTATTAAAAAGGTGAATTTTAGAAATAAATAAATATTTAAAAAAAATGAACGAACGAAATATAAAATATGCAGAAAAATCAAAACTTCGTCTTTTAATCCCACATTGCATAGTTTTCATGAGCTATTGTCCTGTATATTAACGTTTGTGGCCGACTCTGTCACTGAGCTGGGTTGCGCCGGCTTGTAACCCAAGCGGGGGTTGAGAGTGATTGGGATGTGTTAAATGGATTCAAAAGGCGTGGATCATCTTTGCTATTGCTGGCTTGCCTGCTCCAAGTTGATGGTGGGCTGGTAGAATTGGACGAAGGTCTGATTCGACTGGTTCTTAAAGAGGAGGGCACTGGGTCAGGCTGGAATCACAGAGCAGCCATGTCTCTTTCTCCTTCAACTGTGGAAAGATAACAAGCCGGTGTGCACTTGGCCCACAACTTCCCTCTTGATCCAACTCAATTCAGACTAATCATTTTTTGGTGTTGAATTATTTTAACATACTTTCAAGAGGAAATTTAGATAAAAAGTCAAAATTAGTTGAAATTCAATATAGAACTTTATATATATATATATATATATATATATATATAAATTCTTAAAAAAAATTAAACTCTATATTTTGCCCAGATTACTTGATTTTTATATTTAGATACGACAGCCATAAATGATGATTTATATAATAGTTACTTAATTGGTACTAATATAGAAACCTATTTCAGTTAGTAATTTTGTTTTCACTTATGAATTTGATTTAATTATAATAGTTAATTAAAGATGGACAGATTTATTATAATGAGTAAGAGATATATATCCTTGGGAAAAAATTAATCTCACCCCGTAGCTAATATTCATATGGTGATTTACTTTCATATAATTTAGAAACGGACAACGAAGAACTTTTAAAATGAACATAATAACCTTTATTATTAGAATGTATTTGATCCGGACGGTAAGAGGAGGGGCCAGGTCAGGGGAGTCAATGACACGGGGAGGTCAAAGTAAAGCAGTCAACGCTGTGGGGTCTGCCGACCGACCAACCCACCTGCCAGAGCGGCACAACAGCTTGGCTAGATGCCGAGCTTCCGACGCTCAGAAACAAATACAACATAGAGGAGTGTCGAGCGACCCCTTTAAATAAACTACTACTTCGTGCTTAAATTTCAGAATTATAAGTTGTACCTGTGAATCTAAAGGTTTGAGAACTTGAATCCTAATTTTAAAATATATTGACCAATATACCACGGATATATTACATTTCTTGTATTTCCAAGAAAATACTAAAGGGGGTTGTTTGATCATTGATATGTGTCGATGATGTAAAATAACACATCCATGATGTCTTCTTTCTTTATGGATGTTTCGAAAAAACTGTTAAAGTGACCTACCATGTTGTTCCAATGTAGTTTCTGTCCCAACTGGTTCGGCCTTTACAAATCCGATGGTTTTGAAGGATGAATCACCCAACCCACTTGCTTCCGCCTGAAACGCTTGATGTTGCCTGATGGACACACGTAGACACTTAAGTAATCTTTCGGTGGGGATGATTTCGCAACTAAAATTGTGCGAAAGATTTTCGCTATCGGAGAGTAAAGAAAAGTGCGCGGGTTGCACGAGTTGAGAGAGGGAGAGAGAAATATATTGACGCCATCAGATCCAAGCTATCAATAATACTTTTAAATCTAAACAATTCAAATGTGCTTCGGAAGCATTGAAAAATAGAATGGGGAAATATGATGTTGGCGGGAGGGATATAAGAGGAATTTCACATTTTATAGTATGCTTTCTGATATTTATAAAAATATAATATATTTTTGATAAATAGCATACTCTTAGGCCTTTTGGTAAAGTACCGTTATATTAAAGTTTATGGCTACCTCTTTGCGGAGCTAGGTTGCGCCAGCGTGTGTCTTCTCGGGGTGGTGCGATGGTTAAGACATGGGGTGTTACCACATGAGGTCTTGGGGTCGAAACTCGGCGTGACCGAGCATAACCTCC
>JBBMJZ010413101.1:11048688-11062873 GCA_037833815.1 Zingiber zerumbet | reverse complement strand
TTTACCCTTAAAATTTTCAATTAATTGAAAATCCAATGTATTAGAACCAATACATATATTGCTACCTCATTGTTGTCGGTGTCAGATTGGTTCTCCTTGCTATGGACACGGCGTTGGTTCGACAGAGAAGAGAGTTGTCAAGAGAATTTAGCCATGTGTCGATACAACGGAGATGGAAGGCATGACAGCACACATGGGAGCAATCGGAGGCGATCTGCCTCATGGAACTTGCCCCGGCACACCAAGCAATCGACAACACTGACAGTGCCGTCGCCATTGGAGTTGTAGACGCATATCAGAATTTTGGTGATCGAGATGTCCTAGAGTTCGTCCGACGACTAAAAGTCCCATCTTTCGTCCTGCCATCGATAGTCATAGAGCTCATGGTTCAAGCACCGCCACGACGAGTGGAAGGTGTTGGAAAAATGTGAATGAAAATACGATTTGTGGGTTATTAGTTTTACATTGATTGAGTGACATTACAAATGATTAGTAGTGCATGAGGGGATGAGAATCCAAGATTCGAATTGCACCAAGCCAAGGATTCTTATGTAAATACTATTACACGTAGCAGACTATGATCGGGGCACAATGTTGAATCAACCAATGTTTGCCACAATTCTTTCTTGCTCAAGTGACATGTGATCTTGCAGGCACAAGTGTCGCATGCAAAGTATGCCACATGCATGTGAATGTCATTTGCATGTTGCCAAGGACACTCCTTTAAGACGAGGTGGATCTTGTATAGAAAGGGAAGGTCATTCTGTCAACATGTTGAAAGGAGTGCTGAACTATTCGGTCTAATTCACATTGATGTGTGCGATCTTAAAAGTACACAGGTATATGGTGAGAATAAGTATTTCATCTCTTTTTATAACTGATCATACAAAATATAGTTATGTGTATCTTTTCTAAAGTATGGATAAAACTAAATTTAACTTAATAATAAGATTAAGATTGTTAGAAGTGATCAAGACAGCGAATATGTATCATCGTTCGCTGAGTTATGCATTGAACATAGGATTAGACATGAAATAACAACTCCCTATTTTTATCAGCAAAATGATATCCATGAATGAAAGAATTACACTCTAAAAGAGATGATGAATGCTCTTCTATTGAGCTTTGGTCTGTTAGAGAAAATGTGGGGGGAAGTTGTGCGAATGACTAATTACTTTTTAAATAAAATGCTTCAAAAGAAAATAGAAAAGAGCTCTTGTGAGTTATGGATTAGAAGACAACTATCCTAAAAATACTTGCGAGTGTGAGGATGTCTTACCAAAGTATTGGTTCCAGATTCGAAGAGGATTAAGATATGATTAAAGACTTTTGATTGCATATTTCTTGGATATACTCATAACAGCAGTGCCTACAAGTTCCTTGTGTTTGAATCTCAAATATTGGAGATACATAATAACTCGATCATTGAATCGAGAAATGACTTGTTCTTCGAACATGTATTTCCATATAAGACCCAAGAGGAATTCTTCTAAACGAGCATTGAAACCATAAGGAAAAGAAGAAGCTGACAAACCTGTTAAGGTTGAGCTCAGACAAAGTAAAAGAGCTTGGGTGGAAAAATCTTTCAAAATAGATTTTATCACTTTTATGTTTGACAATGATCCCCAAAGTTACTCAAAAGTAGTATATTGTTATGAGGAACCTCAATGGAAAGAAACAATTGCATCTAACATTGACTCTATCTTGCAAAATCATATTTAAAATCTTATGTCTCTTCCTCTAAGAAGTAACCACTCAGTTACAAGTGGATTTCAAGAAGAGAATGAAATCAGATGATATGATTAATAAGTATAAGGCTAGAAATGATGATCTAGTTTGTGTTAAGCAGGGATTCTTCTACTGTTTTAGATTCAATCTTAGAAATTAAAGATATATAACTTAGGTTTCTAAATGATGATCTAGTTTGAAGCTTTAGTTCTGGGTGACCTATTATTTGTTCAATTGGGTGGTTTAAACTGATTCTTATTATTCTAAATTTAGTTTGTGTTTGTTCATTTTCTTGTGGTTGATTTTGTTCATCTTCGTGTTCGTCTATTTGATTTAGGTTTTCACTTGCTCCCCCTAGATCATTACTAGCTCTAACAAAGTCAATTGGTTGAGGGTAAGTTTGATTTGAGTAAGTTTTCTTGACTCTATGAATCTTATTCGAATTAGACTCAATCCAATAATTGAATCCAATTGAGTCTAATTCAGATTAAAGGTCCCTTTATTTTCCTCTTAATGGGTTGGATTATTATATTATATTAACCATTAATCCAATAACCCAATAGGCCTAATCATCTCATAATTAGCTCTTAGGGCTAAAAATAACATCTCTGTCCTACATTTTGATATTAAATAATGAATTTAATAGGAGGCCACGTTTCGTTACCCTTGAGTTGGTCATTCCTTCATGTAGTTCGACTAGTTTGTTCCACATCTCTTTTATATTGTTGAACGGTCCAACGTGGTTTAGTTCTTCCTTGGTCAGCCCGCATTGGAGGGTATTCAGCGCATTGTTGTCAGTCTGTGCCTTCTTCTTCATATCCTGTTCCAGTCCTCCGGGTTGATAGGTGTTTCAATTTCTTCATCAACCGGTGCCTGGTACCAACGTTGGATTGAGAACCATTGCTCGATGTCTATCTTCAAGTAGACCTCCATTCTCTTCTTCCAATACAGAAAGCCATTTACGTTGAAGAGAGGAGGGCGAGCGGTATTGTACCCTTCGATTTGTGATATTTGAATTATCTTACAAAAAGGATGGGAAAATATCCAAATACTAGGTCTTGAATTAGTAGAGTTTGAAGTAAAAGGAAATATCGATGATTTGAGTGGTATTGCATTAACTTCGAGAAAATACCCAAATGAGAAAAAGTTATTTGAAGAGGTAAATTTTACCAATTCAAATAAAATACGAAAATTGAAATCCGAAAACAGATAATAATTCCCCCAGCTTGATTGGTGGTTGCATCAATTCAGAGCATAATCTTGCTCTGGTACCACTTGTTGAATCGTATGGCACGTGAGAAGGGGGGGGGGGGGGTGAGTGAATCACATAGTTTTAGAAACTTGTCTTTTTGGTCTTTTTAAAAACAAAGTGCGCGGCGAAAAAGATAGAAACAGAAACAAAAAGTAAGAACTCTATTGGTTACTTGGTTCGAAGCCTTCAACGACTCCTACTCCAGGACCCACGATCCCGCGGATCGTATCGATGGGCAATTTACTATAATCATCTTCCGGAACCGCCGAACGAGGAAAATGAATATAATCGAAAAGTTAGGACAAATGTATCACACTACACTTTCCTTTATGCAAAAATTAAGTACAATATTAAATGTTAGTTACACAACACCTTCGAAGATGATCGGATTAGACTTAGTGTTGGACGGCTCCTTAGCAGTAGTCGGACATAGTAGCATCATAGCAAAGCAGCAGCAAGAAGTTAGAATGTCGAATACACGCGTAGAAGCTTATAGAAGAGTTGTACTTGAGTTGTATCAAAGCTTTGGTCGAGTAGCCCTTTTAAAGAGGATTGAAGGCGCCTTCCATAGCACTGAAGGCACCTTCTGTAGGCAAACTTTTATCCTGAATAGCTCACTTCTTATTATCGACGAAATCTAATTTTATCTGACTGAAGGCATCTTCCAAGCTCTCGAAGGAGCCTTCCATAGCCCTACTCAAGGTGCCTTCCTTCGCAAGGAAGGCGCCTCGGGTACTGTTCACCGAGGTATTTGTACTTTTTTACCCTGCAAAATATGTTACTCCAACACAAATAAAGTATACTTTGTAAGACAAAGTTAAATAGCAGTAATAATTAGTTCCTATCCTTCCAAGACCAGGAACTAGTTAATGTCTCAGTTTAGGAATATAAAATAAACCTAAACTGGACCGACGCTTACTGTCCCCTCAAACAGGACGTGTCCTCACCGAGTCACTCTCCTTTAGTGACTTACTCCATTTATCAAATGTCAAGTTACCTTCTTGATGTTCAATATGACCCACTAGGTATTCCTACCAGAATCACACATCCGAACTTTGTCAATCGGAAATCGAACATCCTCAGTTCTTGCTGGAATCACATATCCAGACTTCAACCCATTGGGAATCAAACATCTCGACCTCCTGCCAGAATCCCACATTAACTTCACCAATCAGGAATCACACATCCCGATTGGACTTTCTGCATGGTGTTTGATCCTATTACCTTGTCAAGTTAGTCAACTCTGTGTACTCGGTAACAAGGTTAGATCAGTAATACATTTAATTTTAATCCACTCGTCATTCATCAAAACTTAGATTTAACCATTGATACCAAATGCACCAATGACCCGGACCTATGAGGGTCGTCTAGAAGTGATGTAGGGTATCATTTCTCTCTCCCTCCCCCTCTCTCTTTCTCTTATATATATTTTCAAGGCTAGTCGAGGCGGGAGAGCAGGGAAAAAACCAATACATTTTGAATCCTCCTCCTTCGAACTCCCTCATTCTGTCCTTCATCATCTTTGCCGATCAACTCCTTCATTGCCACCTCGCCTCGCCTGTTTGCCACCGTTTATGTTCCCCCATGTATGTGCTTATATTTTATTATCTATCTTTTGATTATCTGCTATTGCCTCGTCTTATTATTTAGGGTTTAGATTTTAGTATTGATTCAATTCTCATTTGAGTTCCCTAACATTTTCCTCCTCCATCCAAATGTCATTATTGTAGCAGATACAACATTGTAGTGGCTACATAACCATAGTTGTTATAACTGTTGGGACCTTGATCACTGACTAGAGGGGGTGAATAGACGGTCATCCAAATTATTCACTTCCTGAGTATTCATTAGTGTACAATGGAAATACAGAATTAATACAAATACAAAAGCTAATACTAAAAATAAGAAAGAAAATAATTAAAACTCTAACACATTGATTTAACGTGGTTTGGAGATGATGCTCCTACTCCACGATGTGTCCATGAGGTGGATGCTCCCTCAATCTATCCGTGGGTTAGTCCCCGGAACTTCGGCTAGCTCAATTCTTCTTCTCGGTGGAGAAACCTCGCCACAATCTCTTGATCACAGACAAGGATCATACCACCACCAATCAATTTTTATACTTACCAGTCGACTAGCCTCTATGAAATTTTGACCTTTACAACCAAACAGCTCAATTCTAGTCGATTGCCAAAACATGGGCCAGTCGATTGAACCACATGGGCTGAGCAAACAGAAACATTTTGTTCGTTCTCAGTTGACTGTGTGATCGACTGGTCCAGTTGACTGGTAAAGTTATCAGTCGACTTGTAACCCTAGAACCACAAACCCCAGAATTTCATTCCAGGTTTGCTGGTTTTTAACCACCAGTCGACTGGTAAACCTTGACTTAGAGTTTTACCCCTGAGAACTATCACTCATGTACTCGTCCTCGTCCGTACAACCTTGACCTTACCTTCTAGCCTCCTCCATCAGCATTGCGTCCCTCAGATGCTTCCACATCCTTCATACTTTGCCTTCAAGAGTTTCCTTCGGCCTTATCCTTATTGTTGGGTCTTCCTTTACTAAGAGGCTTTTTACCTCTAAGTCTTCACCTTACCAAGTCACACTTGGACTTACACGACCAAACCTCAAGCTTGTACTTATACTACCAAGACTCCCATGCTTGGACTTTACCTTTGCTAATATCATACTTAGACTTTCTTTGCACCTATCACCTGCATACTCAATAACACATATCAAATATAGATGCAAACCCTAACTTAAACCCTTTGTCTGAACATCAAAACCTAAAGATACACCGATTACTCTAATAATAACATGCTAGTCTAACCACGTTGTGGCAATTACAATTTGGTAGCCACTACAATGTTTTGGTCAGCACATTATAGTAGCTACAATTTCATAACTACTATAATGTTCTGGTTTAACCATGTTATAACAGCTATTGAATCCTAGCTACTATAACATTTTGGTTAGCACGTTGTGGCAGCTATGATTTTGTAGCTGCTACAATATTATGATTTAACCACATTGTAATAACTATTGAATTATAGTAGCTGCTACAACGTGGTTAAACTAGAACATTGTGGTAGTCAAAATTTTATAATGGCTACAAAATCATAACTGCTATATATATATTTGATCTGTTGTGTGATTGTTCGTTCGCGCCTATGTGCGACAAATGCTTGAGGCACCTGAAATTGATCCAGGCGCCTCAAGCTTTAGTTTAGCATAAACTTTTTTTTTTTAAAAAAAAATCTAAAATCCTAAATTCCTTAAATCCTACTCCTAAATATTATACCCCAAATTTAAAATCCTAAATAAAAAAAAAATACGCACCCTAAATACTATATCCTAAACACTAAACCCTAGACCCAAATCCTAAATCCTAAATCTAAAGCTTAAAAAATTTTAAAAATAAAATAAGCACCCTAAATACTATATAGTACTATACCTTGTGAGCACCTAATTTTTTTCATTTTATTTTTTTTAGCTTAAACACTATAACTCAACCCCTAAATGTTAAAAATAAAATCTAGTTGGTTTAACCTCGGAGCTAAAAAAATATCTACATATACTGTGGCACTTGGATCAATTCTAGGCGCCCTAGTAAAAACCAAAAAGAAAAAAAAAATTGATTTTACAATTGAGGTGCTTGGATATATTCTAGGCCCCTCAGTCGTGCAAGAAGAGGGTCGCAACATATTAAACCTCGATTTTTTTTTTATTTTTTAAAAATAAAAAATTTCTTAAATCCTAAACCTTAAATACATATATTATACCACATGAGCATTTATTTTTTTATTATTATTTTTTAGTTTGAACATTATAACTGAACTCCTAAATCTTAAGACAAAATCTAATGAGCTTAACCTCTAGCTAAAAAATATATAAAAAAGAAACTATATATATATATGAGTGATGGCGATCCAAATCTTTTAATCTCTCTATCATCTGCATGCACAATAAATTTCTTCGATCTCTTGTATGTAAGATGATGCTAGTTTGTAGTAATTACCACCAAAGTAATGCTGATTTCTATAAACTAGTACTAAGGTGGTGTTGGTTTAAAGCTTTGGTGTTGATTTATAGAAATTAGCACCACCTTGGTGTTGATTTATAGAAACTAACACCAAGTAGTGTACCAAGACTATAAATCAGCACTAACGTAGTGTTGATTCTACAAACCAACATCACCTTGGTGCTTGTTGCTAGTTTGTAGAAATCAGCATCAAGTGGTGCATCAAGGCTATAAACTAGCATTGGTGCTACAAACCAACACCAAGGCTACAAACTATAACCAAAATGGAGTTGGTTTGTAGAAATCAGAATCACCTTGGTGCTGATTTCTACAAACCAGCATTAATTTTTGTTTTAGCCTTGGTGCATCACTTGGTATTGATTTCTACAAACCAACACCGCCTGCTAGTTTTATAAATCAGCACCACCTTGGTACTAGTATCGACAAACCAACACCAAGGCTACAAATCAGCATTGGTTTTGGTTTGTAGAAATCAGCACTAGCACCACCTTAGTGGTTCTAGTCCTTGTCCTGGTACTGGTTTATGAACCAACACCAAAGGTGCTGATCTTGATGTTAGTTTACAAACCAAGGTGGTACTAATTTTTACAAACTAAAACTAATACTAGTTTGTAGTCTTGGTGATGGTTTGTAGAAATCAACACCAAGGTGGTGCTGATTTCTACAAATCAACACCACCTTAGTTCGTAAATCAGTACCAGCGTGGCTGTTAATGCTACATACAATTAAAGGAGAGAGAATTTGTTGCATGCAGATAAGATTTGAGAGAGATTAAAAAAATTCGGTCGAAGCCACGTTAGGTGGTCACATCAAATGTTGCTCATTGTATATATATATACAATGTTGATATCATGCGCGCCCGCACAGTGCACGACTGTGCGCACGCGCAGGATATCATTGTTTTAGTTTTTTTTTAAAATTTTTGAATTTTAAAAAAATAATTAAAATATTTTTTAAAAAAATTATTTATAGGGTTCAGGCTTTGGGTTATAGTATCAAAGCTATTTTTTTTTAAAGATTTTACCTCTAGGGTTCAGACTTTGGGTTATAGTATCAAAGCTATTTTTTTTTTAAGATTTTACCTCTAGGGTTCAGACTTTGAGTTATAGTATCAAAGCTATTTTTTTTTTAGATTTTACCTCTAGGGTTCAGGCTTTGGGTTATAGTATCAAAGCTATTTTTTTTTTAGATTTTACCTCTAAGGTTCAGGCTTTGGGTTATAGTATCAAAGCTATTTTTTTTTAGATTTTACCTCTAGGGTTTAGACTTTCCAATTAGGTTATAGTGTTTGGTTTAAAAAATAAAATAAAATAAAATAAATTTAAGTATTTATTGAGTATTGTAATATATTCAGGCGATATATTAATATATTAGAAATTTATATAACAAAATATTATTATTTTTTAATTAATTTTTTTAATTTACAGTATTAAAAAATAAAATAAAATTTGAGTGATCTCCTGTATGTACACAGTCGCATACTGTACGAGCGTGCGGGAGATCACTACTATATATATATATATATATATATATAATGAATTGTTACCCTACAGATTTATTTGTGAGCCCCTATTAATATTATTATTTTTTTAAAAATTAGGACTTAAGGTTTAAGTTATAGTATTTAGGCTAAAGATTTTTTTTTTTAAAAAAAAACATTAATTACTCACATGATGTAAGGTAAAAAAAACTATATTTATAGAGATAGAGTTTTGATATACTGCACTTCTTATGTTGCACACCCTGTGAATACCTAAAAATAATTTCGTTTATGTAAAATTTAATTGGAATAACCGAAAACTTAAAACAATAAACAAAAAAATAAAATAAAATAATCGTTACGTTGTGTGCACACAGGCGCACATCACGCTGGCCCCCAATGTAATAGTAAGTGTATATATATACACACTGCGACCCTGGTGGTTTGGACTAGCAATATTTTATTTTTTTTTATTTGCGGTATGTTATTTAAAATTTTATCTTAAGAGTTTAGGGTTGAATTATAGTAGTTAGATTATATATATTTATTAGAATTATTTATTTATAATCTTTAAAATAATTTAGTTTTTTAACTTTTCGGTTTAGGATTTCTTAATCTATAGCTAAGGTTTTATATTTTTTTATTTCTAAAATACTTTTTGGATTTATCAGGACGCTACTTTTTTCTCATTGTCAATTTCTACAATAGTATTAAGTTAAAAAAAATTTAAATAGAAAAAATATTTTAGATGTGCACGCAGTATACATGTAAGGTCCTTAGCATGTATATATATACCCAACTGCACACCCATCTACAGGCAATCTGTGAGCACCGTGTTATTTTTTTTTAATTTTTATTTACTTTAACCTAAACACTGAACTCACTAAACTCTAAATTCTAATAAAAATAAATATAGATAAAGTTGATTTTATTTTTATAGGATAATAGTGTTACGGTAAATTATTTTTAATATTTTATGATTTCTTTTTATCATGTTTAATTTGTTAATTTTTATCTTTAATTTTTTTATTATGTTCTTAAGAATTTGATTGTTGGGGAGGAAAGTCTATATTTATCAAAATCCATACTTTTATTGAAATAATTTAAATTAAAAAATATATATAATTACAGACAGTAATAGAATAATTGAAATGGTGATGAGATGAAAATTGACGAGGATGGAAATTGAATATCGGACGGAGACAGGGACGAAACATATAAAATCTGATCTACCCATTACCGTCCTATGCTTGACCGGTCAATCGTACGGAATTTGCAGGCCAATAATTAAATTGAATTACGGAGGCAGCAAGTAGTACTACTACCGTGCTGGTACCAGTACTTGCATCCAGATCCATCACAAAATCTATGCAGCAAGAAATGCATCGATCCGAAACTTAAATAATGCCAGTTAATTTTCTGCATCACAAAATCAATATATATATCCGAACAAAAGACCACTGATTGCAAGGTCCAGTGATGCAGTATACTTATCTCTAGATGGTTGGGCAAGCGAGCACTTCAATTTTTTTTTTTCTTTGGCGCGCCCGCCCTCCGCCGTTCTTTTCGGCAGGAAACTTCCCGCCACCTTCCTCTTTCTCCATAGAGCAGTAGATTCCGAAACAGAGCGATCCCGTGCCTTGTTTTTAGTAGCAGTCCTTTCGCTTTCCAACGACCCGTACACGTCTCAGAGACGTGCATGATCCCTATGTATCGCATCTATAATTTTGCACTTCCAGTTTCACTCATTGAGCTGCTTATCGTGTTTAAGTTTTGGGGCAGGGAGGAAGGTTCGTTGAAGCTTCTCCCTTCGGTTGCGGATAACCGCGAGCGGCCCATGGAGTCGTGTCTTCATGCGTGTACGATCCGCGTAAATGATTATAAAACTAAATGATAATCATAAATTAAGTTACGTCCAATCATGCATCAGAGACTTATCCTAATGAGCTTTCAAAGAGCTTCGGGTTTTTGCAGAGGCTGTCAGAAGATGAGATAGCAGAGAAGAGTTTTTGATTGATATGATGTTGTATGATTTTGGTAAATTGCCCATTAAATTTAACCATATATAACACAGCACTCAAGCAATCTGTATTGAGAGATATCTAATACCACAATTGAGGCAGAGGCCACCACAAGCGTTCCCTGCATGTCCCGCGATTGCTACAACTGCCCATGACGACAAGCCGGCGAAGCTTCTCGGAAACCTCTGCCTTTTGTCCCAGTTCGTAGGCCGTTTTATTGCCATGCATCATGCATGCGTACTCTGCCATGCTATTATCGGATCATGAGTGCGTTCTCGTATATAAATAGAGTGATCGAGTGCAGTCACACTTAGCTTATTCAGTGATCAACAGTGAGATTCATGGCGGCACTGGAAGCTGGGAATTATCTTAAATTGGGCGGCGGCGGCGGCGGCGGCCGGGGTAAGGAGAAAGAGATCAAGGAGGTGCATGGCCGCACAGCGCACAACATGTCGTCGTCGTCGCTGCGGAAGAAGTCGGACCTGACGCTGCTGTCCAAGGTGCGCTGCGGGCTGCTCAGGGACCTGCTCGCCAACTTGCAGGAGATCTTCCTCGGCACCAAGCTCTTCGTCCTCTTCCTCGCCATCCCCCTCGCCATCGTCGCCAACTACTGCCATTTCGGACGTGTACGTATATATATATTTACGCTTTTAATGAACATGGGAAGGAATTGATTGCGTGCGTGGTATGTGTTTGACGAAATGCCTCACCGGGATTCATATTTTGCTTTGTTTAAACTGCACAAGAAATGATAATCAACTTTGCTTAATTTCGTTGACGTGAAATCAGATGTTTAATTTGGAAATTTTCTAATTAAACAGGAATGGATGTTTGCTTTGAGCTTGCTTGGTCTCATCCCACTTGCCGAGCGTGTCAGCTTCCTCACAGAGTACTTACATAGAAGCTCTTTCATTATACTTATCGTACTTCAGTTGTTCTTTCTTGATTGCTTAATTAATCTTTATCTTGATTCTAAATATATAATTAACTTCGTTCGTTTCTCAATTGACTTTGGCAGGCAGATTGCATTTTATACTGGTCCTACTGGTAATTAATGCAGTGCACATATATAAAATTAACTTCTGTTTTTGTTTAATAATTGCCTTGATTAGCCAAGGTTTAATTACTGTTCTTAATGCTATACAGTGGGTGGACTGTTGAATGCAACATGTGGAAATGTCACAGAGCTGATCATTGCAATCTTTGCTTTGCAACAAGGGAAGATTGAAGTCCTGAAATATTCCTTGCTTGGATCAATCCTATCCAATCTTTTACTTGTACTTGGGTCCTCTCTCTTCTCTGGTGGCTTGGCCAATCTACACTCGGACCAACTGTTTGATCGAGTAAGCTTCTAGAGGTTAATTACTTGCTACTACAGTTCACCTTGATCAATCATCCTTCCATTAACTGCTTATAATTATACATGCAGAAGCAAGCTGATGTGAACACTGCTCTTCTTCTCTTGGGTGCACTTTGCCACATCCTGCTGTTGTTGTTCCGATATGCGCCCAAGTCAGGAGGGCACACCACAGCTCTTGCACTGGCTTTGTCGAGAGCTTGCAGCATCGTCATGCTCCTTGGCTACGTTGCTTACCTCTTCTTCCAGCTCAAGACCCACAGCCAATTCTTTGAAACACAACAGGTGATATATAGTATCAATCGGATTGGTGCTTTGAACAATACTAGAGTGCTCAATCATAAATTGTGTTCTCTTTGCGAGAATTGCAGGAGGAGGACGATGACAATGACGATGCGGTAACTGAAGATAAACCAGTGATTGGACTTGCAGGCGCAATGACTTGGTTGGTGGGAATGGCCATTGCGATCACCCTGCTGTCTGAGTTTGTTGTTGACACTATTGAGGTATAATTTTTTTTTCACCTCTTTAATATGCTTTACATCATGCTCCAATCCTTTTCATTAGAGCTCTACCATATACATTTAGGTTGCTTCAGATTCATGGGGTCTATCTGTGAGCTTCATTAGCATCATCTTGCTCCCAATTGTTGGAAATGCAGCAGAACATGCTGGTGCCATCATTTTTGCTTTCAAGAACAAGCTGGTAGAGAACCTTTACTCATCACTGTATAATTTGATTATTTGATTGTATATATATATATATATATATAATCTGTTGAACTGTGACAGGATATTACCCTTGGTGTTTCCCTTGGTTCAGCAACTCAGATATCCATGTTTGTGGTAAGGAGTATTGAATTAACATGAAGTAGCAATAAAATAATTAGTATATATATACTTATATATAGCTCAAAATAAAAAGCTTTAATTTACATCTCTTAGGTTCCTCTTACTATTGTTGTGGCCTGGATAATGGGAATCGAGATGGATCTTGATCTTGATCTGTTAGGAACTGGTTCATTGCTCATGGCAATTCTAGTTGTAGCCTTCACTTTACAGGTAACTTGCAGCTATCCTTTCATAAAATGCAAGGATTTCAGACAGAAAGGATGGAACTTTTGTAGGAAGAATCATAATGTTCATGAATCAAGGGCACTTTTACAGGATGGAAGTTCACACTACTTGAAGGGACTTGCTCCACTGCTATGCTACCTGGCAATTGGTGCATGCTTCTTTGTTTTAAAATCACCAGCAAATGAGTAAGAAGAGTCAAGAAATGTTTCTGCAAAGAAGAGCTCATCATGGGAAATGGATACTATTTACATGAAGAAGTATAATGTTTATGCAACTCTTCCTCCTTCAGGCTTTGCTTGGAGTGGTTCATGTATTTGCATAAGTTGATGTTTATGTAAATTTAATTCTGTAGTTAAATTGTTCGTTTGTTTTTGTATTTTTTGAACTTCATTGTGTCAAATAAAATTTCAACTAAGTATATATAAGACTTAGTTTCCTTAATTTAACCTTGTTCATTCATATTCATATATATCTAGCTTGAGTGGAGATTTGATCATTGCCAAGTCATTGTTTCAATTATCGTTGTCCCTTCAATTATTTGCACAAACAATGATTAATGCTTTTAATTTTTATTAATACAAGAATAAATATATTCTATTTAAAGAGGCCGCTCAATCATTATTATGATTTACTTTCTTCATCTCGTTATGGGGTTGATGGTGAAAAACCTTTGGAATGAGCAAGTCACTTTTACGTTTAAAGAGGCCGCTCAGTCATTGTAAAAATAATGTTTAATATTACTGAACCAAGTAGGTAGTTTCCATATTACTCATTTCATGTATCAAAATTTTAGAATTTTGAAAAAGCAGATTATATTTTCATTATGCGTTCTTTTTCATCATTCATCGATTGTTTATTCGCTAATAGTTGACTACTAGAATCAATCGATTTCTAAATTTACTATATTAGATTGATGATTAACAGTCGATTATCTATAATCCACTACTAAACTTTCTATGTTTTGGTAGACTATTACACAGCTCATGCATAGATGAAGCCACATTAGACACGTCGTTATTGAAATCCTCGGATGCGGCTAGAGAGGGGGGTGTGAATAGCCGATCCCAAATTTATGTTTCTTCCTACAATTTTAGTTAGCGCAGCGGAAATAAAATAAAGAAACGAAGATGGAGAAGATCAAACCTCAACACGCGACGATGTAACGAGGTTCGGAGATGATACTCCTACTCCTCGGCGTGTCCGTAAGGTGGACGAAGCCTATCAAT
>JBBMJZ010413101.1:10957717-10982237 GCA_037833815.1 Zingiber zerumbet | reverse complement strand
GAGTCTCCGGGGGCGGACCGGGCGCGCACGGCGGCGCGGTGCTCCTCGAAGCGGGTGACGGTGCGAGCCGGGTTGCGGACCCGGAACAGCATCTCGATCTCGCCGGGGAACGCCGCGTCGGGGGACCAGCTCGAGGTGAAGATGATCTCGACCACCCGGCGGGAGGAGTGACCCCGGGGGAGTTCCGAGAGGGAGGGGAAGTGGCCGGGGAGCACGATGGCCGGAGCCGGCGTGGGGCAGGGCCGTGCCGGCCTCCGCTTGGGCTCAGACTTAGGCTTCTTCATGGAGGAGGAGCGCGTGACGCTGTCCTGGACGACGCGCGAGGAGTTGCCGCAGGAGACGGAGGAGAGGAGCGACTTCTTGTCGGAATAGGACGAGCGTGAAGGGTAGACAACGTCGTCTACGGCGTTACTCTTGCAATGCATCGTCTTGATCCACGCCGTCGGCATTTGACGGACGACGGCGACTGACGGCGTCCCAGAATCTACGACGGGAATGAAGCAGAAGGAATAGAAGTGAATGGTAAAGGACTGATTTGGGGATGTGAATTTGTGGAAGGCTGACGAGAGAAGATTTTTTTGTTTACACCAGTGTTCTGTATTCGGTCCTTGGCCGATTAATCTGATCGATCTGATTCTATTAAAACATTTCAGAAAAATACTCGGCAATATCCGGAGGGGGCTTTATTTTATTAGATGGTTGATTTGATTTGTTGGTGGTGGTTGCAGTAATTTATTTAATTTTCTTTGATGATTTATTCTTTTAAACAAAAATGTATCCTTTATTTATCATCAGGATCTAAATTCAAGACGGACAGTTGATGGAATTAAAGGTGGCCCAGAACCCAGCCCCTGGTCTCTTCTGCTGTCATCATTTTGCTGCCATTTCAAGGTGATATGGTTATTAATTTACGTGCGTGCAGTCGAAGGTGCTGCACTACGCTAGCAACAAACAACTCTACGCTGTCATGACCCATCGCTCGTTTTCTAGTTTACTAATAAAAAAATTTATGAGACGGAATCAATCATTCTAAAATTAATCAACCTAAATTAAAAACACTGTGTCAACTAAAAAACATTAAAAAAAAAAAAAAGTGTTGGCTTGCTTAGAATGTTCAGCGAAATGTTGGGAGATAGCTTTAAGGAGTTGAAAAGTAACCACGATTTATAGAATGACTAATTCGATCATTTATGCCATTCTCAAACTTAGACAGAATTACGAATATATGAGCATGGTGATTTCTCAGTCATTTGCCCTTTACAGATCAGATCAGGGCACAATAAATGGAAAGAGGAAATAGAAGCATTCATTCACTGACACACTCAGCAAAAAAGTGATGGATAAGGAGAGCTGCTAGCTATTTTGCTTCGCCACCGCCACCGCCACCGCCCCCGCCTCCTCCTCCGCTGCTTTAGCATCATTGTGTCCTTTGCCCAGCCCCATGCATTCCCTCCAGGTTTTCTTGCCCACAAACCAAAGTGGCTGATGCTTGCTGGGGGCAAGACACTCACAGTGAGTGAAAGAAAGAGATTGCTTTGGGATACTTGGCATCGAGATTATGATGATGAGACATTGAAGTGTGGGAGATGGCATCAGTTGAATGGAACTAATGATGGAATGTGGAGTTTGGGAAGTGAGAAAGATACATGGCTTTAAGAAAAGTTGTCCCGGACAAGTTAAATGGCACACTTTATACCTTCAGCATTTAAGTTGTTCATGCTAGTGATTTCTCGTATACTACTACTACATGAAGAACCAATGAAAAGATGCGACAAGCTGTCGTGAAAGAAAGGCTGACAGCACAAGGCTGGCTTTTGTTGTTGCTTCTTGTGAGCATGGAGCAATGGCAGCACTGTAACCGACTGCAATTTGATCAGACAGACTACTACTCAACTGTCTGGAGGCAGGACAGTGCAGATGGATGCAACTTCATTAAAAATCTTGGAAACCAGTATAGATGTTACCTTCAGATTGTTGCTTGTCTTCGTGCATGGCAATTAGGTCAGGGGTTTCTTCAAGGTTGGACTCGCGTTGTTTGTTGTTGTTCTTGTTGGGTCCATTTCCTTTCTTTTTTCCGAAAGAAAACTTCATTGTCTTGTTTGTTCGTTTGACGAGCACCCACCTTCGATCATTTGGATGGTTCTGTATGGTGTTTTACTCATGTAGGATTGAGGAATGCAAATCAAGCTGATAGCAAACCAAGTACTTAAAAAGTTTACAACAAAATTAATAGCGAAAGGCAGAAAATTCCAAGCCTAAAGTTGCAGTAGTGAACGCAAATCAAGGATTAGGATCAATCTTCCATCGTTTCTATTTGTTTTACAATCCCAATCATTCATCCAACAATTCATACTTTTTTATCCTTGAAACTACAGTCTTCCCAAATTCCATGATTATGAATGAATGCCAATCCATGAATAGTTTGTCGATGAAATGGCCACATGATAACGAAGGGGGGAAAAGCACTCACCTTTTAAGAACTGACTGAGCTAGAGTTCCTGCAGCATAAAAAGGGCACACGAAGAACTTTTCGGGATGAACTGGAGAAGCGCAGCCGCGTTGCTCTGGTAAAGCTTCCCTCCGGCGAACCTTATCAGCTCCTCCGGCCCTGATTCCGCATCATTCCCGTTTCGATCCCCACCGCCGTATTCCAAGCAGCCTCCTTTCCTCCTCAAATACCTCCGCCAACACGCAATGAGATAGGAGAATAAGAACAAGAAACGAGAAGGTTAAGACGAGATAAACTAGGACGCTGTGATTCTTCCCCCATTTCCTCCTCTGACCTTTGATCTACCTGCCGGGACTGGGAAGAACTGCCGGTAAGGGATAGATTAAGGATTACAGAGAACCAATCAACCAAAGCTTCAGATCGACTTGGTACCTTCTATTTCGAGTTTTGATCGGCTTAAGGAAGCAAGAAGGCGACTCGTTTGTTTGAGCTTCTACAGCGGGGCAACATCTCCGATGACGAGTTAGGGCACGGTAATATGATTTTTGGAATATAATTCATCGAGAAAAATTCAAATCTTAATTTATTTAAAGAATATCTTTTTGTACACCGACTTTTCCTTAATAATATTCGATTTCGAATGGTATTATTACAAAGCGGTCGATTCGAGTGGATCACGGTTATAGATCCGAGCCGCTCGAGGCGATGAGCCGGTGGCGCAGGCGAAGCCCGCGAAGCAAACCCCTGTTCCTCCTCTCCGTCGCCGTTCTCCTCCTCTTCGCCCTCCGCCTCTCCTCGCCCGCCGATCTACTCCGATCCCTCGTCGCTTCATCCTCTCCCGCCGCTTCCTCCACCGCAACCCTTGCTCCCGCCCGATCGCACCAATGCGGCGTCTCTCCCTTCGGAGAGCGGTTCCTATGGTACGCCCCCCACAGCGGGTTCAGCAATCAGCTGTCGGAGCTCAAGAACGCCATCCTCTTCGCCGCCATCCTCAACCGTACCCTCATCGTGCCTCCCGTGCTCGACCACCACGCCGTCGCCCTAGGTAGCTGCCCCAAATTCAGGGTGACCAGCCCGACGGAGCTCCGCACGAGGGTTTTTGATCACATCATGGATCTGGTTCGGGATCTGAGGTGCGGACAATTAATTTGATTTGCCTGCTTGCTTTCTGTTATGTTGAGGAATTATCAGCACTAAAATTCACACTGCGTAAAAGTAAGATTTTTCATGTAACAGCAATTGTTTTTTATACGTGCCAAACTGTTGCTCTGCAAGCGCTAATCATGGAGTTTTACGTCATTCATTTGTCTATCGAGCGCAATTGATAACGGGTTGATCTCGGATTTTGAATGGCGAGTGTAGAGCATGGGCAATGACTAGCCACATACACAAGATATGCTTCCTCTGTTAGAAAGTAGAATCTACATTTGGAATTATGAGTTCCATATTTCAAATTTCAATAGTGCGATCAACTTGTTTTTCTATCCATTGTTATAATGCTTCCTGGAACAATTGTCTTTCTGCCTAAGTCATCCATAAATTTTCTAGATGCATGAGTAGCCTACCAATACCCAATCCTTTGCACCTATGCTTCAGTCGTTATCCTTAATTCTGTAGTTTCTCCTTTATATTATCTAAGATCCTGAGAAGAAATCATAGAAAAGAGATGCCATATAAATGTAAAGTTCAAGAAATTCTAATCTCATCAAAGATGGATTTCTAGTGCAGCATAAATGAGAATAATGTAATAAATCATACTTACAAGAATGAGTCAATAAGTTGATTGATAAGACTCCAAGCGGCCTTGATCTAAATACAATTTGCCCATGAAGTAAATATGAACATAAGCCTTACCTCTCATAGGGCAGTATAAGAATTTAGCCGTATCAAGATTGAAGCTATCAAAGGGCATTATTTTACCTTCATTCCTGTAAATAGTCGTTTACTCTTGTCGAACTGCTCCGTAGAGCGTACAGATAATCCAGTTGCTATTCTCTCAGTTCCCTGGCTAATAACCCCTTAATTAAAGGTGGAACAAGGACGATGTCAAAAAGCACATTGAAAGTTACTCGTTCTTGGTGGCTAATGAATAAATGTTGGCTTGTAGGTCAATGTTAATATATATTACCTTTATATGCTGACTTTTACTTTCCTTCAATACACTGCTGGACTTACATTTTTGTAGAAATATACTTTTCCTTTCTCAGGTATGTGTCAATGGGTGACATAATTGATTTATCAAGATTGCCATCATCTGTGGTTAGAACAGTAGATTTTAGGATATTTTTGTCAACATGGTGTGGATTAAACATGGAGCGTGCTTGTTCTGGCAACTTATGTTGCACTATTTCTGCTGACAGAGCTATAACTGGCAATTTTGACCAGTGCAGATCATTGTTTTCTGGTATGCAGGGTAAGGATAACCAGTGTGTGTATGCCGTAGAAGATGACTGTAGGACAACAGTTTGGACATATCTTGAGAGCAACGGAGAAATATTGGATTCATTCCAGCCTGACAAGGAGTTACTAATAAAGAAGAAATTTTCATATGTCAGGAAGCGTAGAGATATAAGTAAAGCTCTTGGACCTGGGTCAGAAGCTGAAATGTCCAAACTGCTGGCTTTTGGCACACTTTTCTCAGCACCTTACAAAGGTTCAGAGCTGTATATTGATATTCATGAAGTACAAGGAAAAAATCATGTGCAATCTCTGCTCAAGGAAATTGAATACCTTCCATTTACCCCAGAAATCATGGCTACTGGTAGGAAGTTTGCTCTGAACAGTATTAAGCAGCCTTTTATGTGTGCCCAGCTTAGGTTGTTGGATGGGCAGTTTAAGAACCATTGGAAGACTACTTTTTCAGCTGTCGAGCAGAAGCTGAAGTCCATAGATTTGAAACCTACTGACAATGTGGGCAATGATCCAATTCATATTTTTCTGATGACAGATCTACCGACTGTTAACTGGACTGGCACTTACTTAGATGACCTTGCAAAAGATGCTTCATATCAACTGCATGTTTTGGATGAAGGTTCTCAATTGGTTGTAGAGGCTGGAAAAAGACTAATGGCATCAGAACATGGCATCAGGTCTAGTTTCCTTCCAAGAAATTATGATGGATTTAATAAGAAGAAACGTTGTGACCCAGTGTTCACACCGGATATTCTTTTATATGTACAAGAATCAGTTTGTTGCTGTGCATCATTAGGATTTGTGGGCACTCCAGGTTCAACTATAGCAGACAACATTGAGCTAATGATGAAGTACAATGCCTGCAAATCATAGAATTTTTTCTTCATCATTGTTTTAATGAGAGAAGTTCCTCATAATTGATTCCAGAGCAAACTTTGAAGAAGTATCTGGACGTAATCATTCCTGAAGAGAAGTTGGAAAGATATAATATACTTGAAGCAGTATGTGGACAACATACAACTCAGGCGGTTTTATTTAGTCTTTATGTATTTGTTGTAGTCTGAATGAAGCCAAGTACTTTCTTTTCCTTTATAGAGCAGAAAAATACTCATAATGCCTGGTTCCATGTTTGAGAAGAATACAATTGGCTGCAGTTAAAGCTGCATTTTCTTGTGAACTCTGATTGGGACATGTTAAAGTCTAGTAAGAATATTATAAATTTGACAAGGCACAGTTATGAAAAGTAATGCTGCGTTAGTTTTTTTTAAAAAAAATTTATTTTTTTTTATTTTTTGCTTCCTGGAGCCGAATAATATTGCTATCACGGTGTGTTGTACATATTGCATAGAACTTCCTCAGCTATAGAAAGAGATGGTGCTTCAGCTCCAATTGCTTCTGGGTATACCTTACGAGTTGCTTAGTTGGATCTCTTTTTGGTATATTTTCTTATCATGATCGTTTTTAGATCCATGGAACTTTTATTCAGGGTACGATTCTCATATTTCTTGAAAATTTAGTGCATTTGTTCATTTTTAAAATTTTGATTATGACGGTGTGATGCAGCTGAATTAATTGAGGTTGTGCAATGAGTTGTTTTAGGTTCATGAACCAGAGATGCTTTACCAATTATACCTATTAATTGCTTATCCAATGAATGTAGCGCAGTGCAGTAAGAATCCAAATCACAATCGAACAATCTTTTATAATGGCTAAAAGATGGACTTTATAATGACCTAATGTACGACATATTCTGAAGATGGCAGAAACTATGGTCTGACTGAGTTTGTGCCAGTTTCTCTTAGCATTTTTTCTTTAAGTCGACTGCTTGCTTGCAAATTTCTAGTTATTTTACTGAAGTCTCATTTGGTACTGATGATCTGATATTTTGTTTTGGATTCAGGTAACCCAATGTAATTAGAAGTTGGGATGCTTTTTTATGGATCATTTTAACATCCTGGATAAAATTTCCTGCAAGGTGGAAGGGTCAATTATCAGACACTGAGCTGGATGAATTCCTGGAGACTGCTTCATGAAAAGTTGATATTTGAAGAGGAGATGAACCAGATGCAACCTATTCAGCAGTAATTTTCTCATGGACAGGCAACTTTCTGGAAACTTATTAACTTCATTGTTTCTATGCTTATAACATACTTGTTTGCAGAAATATGTACTCTTTAGATTGGTAGACATCATATGGTTTTTAGAACTTTAGGTCTTTTAATACTAAAATACGCACAAAAGCCATACTAGTATTCCTTTCAAACATATTACTTAGGGTACATCTCGTTGTCTTCTTCTTGACCACTGACAAGAAAAAGTTTAAACTAATTAATTAAATAAATCTAGATCACCCAGCATAATTGGATCATTTATTGATCAATTAATAAATGAATTCATGCAATAGTTTAAAGGCACTATAATGAGTTCTGTTAGGTGGCAAAGCGTAATAAATCGAGTCGTTGTCAAATGACTCAACCATACCCCATCAGATTTATAATTGGCGTGCCAGATCTTGGTCAAATATCTTGCTAAACTAGTCAAAGGATCGTATAGCATAATTGACTTAAATTTTGTATATGTATAGTGGAAATATATTTAGGAAATTCAAATGATAATAACATGATGTTATAATTTGAATATATTTCATGTCTGGTAGCTTTTTAATCCTTGTCGAAGAATTATTTAGTAATTATTTATCCTTCCTCGTGAAACTGATTACACATTTGTAATTATATTTTGTCATATAAGTATAAAATGAGTAGTTATTTATCGATGAAAATTTTCCCATTCCACTGTCGCTCGCCGCCGCATGAGAACACCCACTTGCTTAACTCCTTGACTTCAACATTTTATACAGAGCATAACATGATTGAGTAGTAATTTCCATGCTTAAAAATAGCCAAATTGAACAAGATAGAGAATCTTGGACCAGTACTTAGTCACCTTCATGCAAAACATGTGACCAATTTATGATTTATCACTAATCACGTAAAGCCATCATTCCAAAATTAATGTCATAGTCAATATGAAACATATTATGGTCATCACCTACAAGTCTATGATCCCTAAGATTTGGATTGCTTGGATGAGAAAGGCAACTTCATCATTTATGTACAATTTCGTAATCCTTCTTTTCTTTTTCTCAATCATAAATCTCTTTGTCAAAGGGGATTGATTGTATGCATATGATGATGTGATCTTGATTTGATTAGGTAAAGTTCCTTATGTTCATTATGGAGTCATTGTTGCCATCATAGATTGACGCAATTAGTATATGCATGAATATTTACGGTAATAGATTTTGAAGTTAATTCTCAACTGGTGCGAAAATGGCTCTCGTTAGATGTCTAGCCTCTTCCATGCATAGGACTATTATGCTAGGGCAAAGGTTCTCATGATTTATCTCCTTTTAGAGTATGTGAGACCGTCCTGAAAGGATCGTCTAGGTGACTGCTTCAATTTTTTCCCCACAATTATGGAGTCATTATTGTGAGATATAACTTTAGTGATACCCCTAACAAATTACATTGGAAGACAATAATAGAGAGCTCATATGTCACTTAGATTTTATTACCCTTTTGAATTAGACAAAAGAAGAGGTATAAAGCTTTAAATAGAAGAAGTATATAATTTTCCCAGTGAATTAAATTGGGGGCATATGTTATTTAAAAGGCACATGGAACACCATATATAAATGGTTTTGATTTTATATAATGTAAGTTGGCATGTGAAGTCAGTCTTAACTTTATATACGTTTTTAATGCTGAGTATTTAAAAGGCACATACGGGAGGTGATCTGTTGTCTCATAAAAAATTTTCATCACAAGTTGAGAAGTGCTCTCTGTTGAACATGGTAAGCGTCTCAAGTCGGTAATCCCATTGAAAGAAAAAATTACTCCCATTGTAATATATATACAGATACATTATGGACGTATTTTGTCCCAGTGTAGTGGTCTTTTTATTTTATATGAAAGTGATCAGACATCAAACAAAATATTTTATATATATTAAAAATTAATTTTAATTTTTTTAAAGTAAATATCCGTACAAATATCAATTATGCCCGTGCGTAAGCACAACTTAACGTTGAATATTATATAATAAATCTAATTAGATAATTAGTCTCATTGACTAGTCCTCAAATGATCGGTCTTATGAAATTTTTTTACCGACCATCAAAGTAAATCGAAAAATGATTGTGATGGATGATTAAGAAGCTCGGCATTATTTGATTACACGTCCCATTTTAAAAAAAAAATTATAAATTTATTATAGTTGGGATCGAATATCTTGTCACTACATCATACTCTAGGGGACAAACTTAACGCTGAATATTGACCCAAGCAACTGCATTATTAAACTTCAATCATCATTGTAAATGGTGAAATGGAACGAGTTTAAACATTGCGAGGGGTAAGACACTATTTTGTCCCGTCACTCTTCAAAATGGGACCTTCAAATTTAATTAATTATCTCCCCAACCACCAAATACATTGTTGTTCACATTGTTTATAGAAAAATGACTACTTTGCTTTAGTTCTAAACAATTTTAGAAATACATATAGACCCACCCATTACTGCTATTTAAGAAGCCAGCAGTTTGCGATCTCCTTCCTTCTCAAGCTTTCCTTCCTCAGTTCATCCATGGAAGTAGAGCTGCTTCCTCGCATCATTCATGAGAACGAAGTCGCCTCCGCTAATCCCACCGCCGCCAGATCCAAGAAGCGGGATCACTGCACCATCGCCGCCGAAGAAACCAAGAAGCAGAGCAAGGACAGGAAGCACCAGCTGTACCACGGCGTGCGAATGCGAAACTGGGGCAAGTGGGTGTCGGAGATCCGTGAGCCGCGCAAGAAGTCGCGGATTTGGCTCGGGACGTTCCCCACCCCTGAGATGGCCGCGCGCGCCCACGACGTGGCCGCGATGACCGTAAAGGGCCAGGCCGCCCACCTCAACTTCCCTGAACTCGCCGCCGCCCTCCCCCGCCCCGCCACCGCCGCGCCCAAGGATATCCAGGCGGCCGCCGCCCTCGCCGCCGCCGCGACGTTCCCGCCGGATTCGCAGTCTCCGCCCACCCCATCGGCCGAGAACGGCGACGAGGAGACGGTCTTCGACCTCCCGGATCTGCTCCTCGACCACTCTTCCTCGATCGGGGCGGAGTTCCCGATCGAGGAGCCGTTCCTGTGGGAGTGCTTCTGAATACCAAACCTCGCATCCAAAAAACCTAAGCGGCCACAACTCCTGGTGCGAACTGCGAAGCGATCAACCGAAATCCGACCGACAATTCAGAGCTCTGCATCGAATTGTACCAAAGACCATCTTTCGCCGTTACCTGCGACAAAGAACTGGAAAATCACTGTTGTCGATGCGATTCAAGGGATCGTTGGACCGATAACATTCGTAGAATTTCCAACTCTTCTTGCTTTCCAACCTTGTAAATGAGTGACTTGTCAAGTCCTGGAATCATGTGTTTGTTAAAATTCCTGACTTGGAACTTCTTTAATTCTCCAAGCAAGATGGCGACAAAAGCACTGGCAACATGAACAGGTCAAGAATCTTTTAGCATCGAGCAGGGATCCGGTTGGTTAATGTGTGTTATCTAACTGTGTTAATGGAGCAAAAAGACGTTAACAAAGCAAAAGCACTTTAATCAGTGCTAAGGCTAATGTTGACATCAAAAGCTCATGAGCTAATCTCTCTTTTATCTCTCAAAATCGTACATTTTTATGCTCTTATTTCATTTCGTGACTGGGTTCTGCACACAATCATATTATTGGCGTAAAGCTGTAAAACTTAATGAAAATGACAAGAGTGCACGATCAATGATGTTTCATTTTATTTTTATGTGGTATAATACTGCCGCATTTTCCAGCTTTTGTTTTTTTGGTTAAATCTAACAAAGAAACAAAACCTTGCATAGAAATTAAAAAAGCATCTTTTTATTATTATTTATTTATTTATTATTATTTTTAGTCGATTTCCAAAGTATCTGAGAATTAAATCTTAATTTTAATAAATTAACAAATGAATTTTCTTTAATAAATAGTTGATTTAAAAATATTCAATTCATAAATTATGAACGTTTCTCGATTTATTATGATGGTCGATAAATTTTTTTTATAAAATTGAATTAGTTCATTTTAAAATTTAATATGGAAAAGCTGGATACCAATAATAATTAAAATAATAATAATAATAATAATAAAATACTTTTTATAATAGAACCAAACACTGCCCATTTTGCTTATCATTTCAACCTTCACATTACTGTCTTAAAAAAATTTTGATCGATTATTAAACTGGTCTAATGCATACACCTCAGCAATTTTGACCAGACAAAAGTATAAATTGCTACATAGCTACTTGAATAGGGATATTCATGTAGTCGTTTTGTAACTAGTCAAACCAACTAGATCTAACAATTTTGGCAAAATTACTATATTCACTACATAAATACTTAAAACTATGACATCAACGTTTCTTACTACTTTACCACTCTTAAATTATGTTTGGTTCCAAATAATCTAATATTTGCACATTCGAAATAAATTATAGCGACGTAATTAGTCTTGTCTAAAGCCTTCAATTATGGGCAAACAGAGGCAGGGGTACCTAAATAGTTTACACAGTACAATTATTAATAAATGCAAGGTGCTTTTCCACGAAGGTTCCTTGCCTCCATTTTAATTTGTTTTTTATAATTCAGATCAGTCCGTGGACGTATACCTGACTACGGTTCGAAACCGACGATTTAAAACAGCCGGTTCGATGATTCCAAGTAGGTCGACCCTTAATCACTCAAGATAATTACAGTTCACGGTTCAAAACCACCGGTTCATAGTTCGATTCACGATTCAATTCACGGTTCGGTTCACGTACAATTCATCACAGTTTGCCACGATTCAAGATTATTATGTTAAAAAAATTAAAATTTATTGGAAAAAAAAAACTTGCACTTATTTAAGTTGCCTGCGTACCTCCTTAGGGGAATCAAAACTCACGTAGTTCTTTTACATTTTTATCCTTTTACATTTTCACTCTCTTCCATTTCTTGTTCCTGTCCTTCAGTATCATAATCTTCAACTTCGTCATCTGAAAGTTGCATTCCTTGGATTCTTTTCTCCGCTCAGGTCCAATCGTCCAGTAATATTTGGGCTTCCAATGAGTCAGGAGATAAAGTTGATCGTCGTTCAACTAATATGTTGCCGCCGGCACTGAACGTCTGCTCCACAGCATAGTTGACACTAGACAAGCTAAAATTTCTTTAGCGATCACGGAGAAAACCGGAAAGCTTTGAGCCTTCTGTGACCACCACTTTAAGATATTGAAATTTTCGCTATTTGCTTCATTAAAATCAAAAGAAGTCGTAAAATAATTCTCAAGTTCTTGTGTGGAACTTGAGGATCCTCATGGACGTTTTGTCTATTCTTTTAATAAAAATTATGATTTTGTAAGTTTTAAATTACTACTAGTAATTTGTTGTATTTCAGACATATTAATTTGTGTTTTATATTTTACATAATATTGATTATAAATATCATATAAATAAATTCTAACATTATATATAATATTAACCGGAAAAGAAGAATCTTTAGTTGGAATTAAAACGTTGTAATATAAAGTTAACATTTCTTATAAAACTTCTGATTTAAATCTAGGATCTAAAGCAAATGCAATTAAATAAATTTCAGGAATAAAATAAAAATATTTTTCTCATTTGGTTTTCATAGTTAAGATGCAAGGAGATAAATATTCATTATTAATATATTATTAATATGTTCATTTAAAACTAATACTATATTAGAAAAATCTTCTAAAACTAATTGAGCAGTGGGATATAAACGCCGGAAAATTGTTTGGTTGCATCATTAAATACTTTAAAAGGTTCACAAATACTAATACAAATATTCCATTATTGTGAAAATAAATATATATTGGTATTAATATTTTGTATAAAAAATGAATATAATAATTCTTTATATTGAAATGAATCTTGTATAATTGGTATGTTGAATTCTAAAGTGTTGGTACATCATGTGGAAATTTTTTAGGCCACATTCCATTAGTTTTACAAAACGTACCCCATTGTTTCATTATAGATGGATGAAACCATAAATAAGAAATTACAATTCTAATTGGTTTACTATAACTTTCTAAAATTTTTAATCCATCTTGAACACATAAATTTAAAACATGACACACACAACGAATATGAAAAAATAAACCGTCAATAATAGGTTGACCAATAAATTTTAGATTATCTATACAAGTGGTATTGGAACTAGCATTATCTAATGATATTGAAAATATTTTATGAGTTAAGCCATATTTTTATAAAATTAAATATAATAATTGTACAATGTTATGGGCATTATGCGATTCATCAAAAACTCTATAAGCTAACAATCTATTTTGGAGGTTCCAAGAGTTATCGATCCAATGGCAAGTCACACTCATATACGAATGTGTTTACCAATGATCACCACAAATATCGGAACATAAAGAAACTTTATTATCTAATTTATTAAATTCATCAATTAAATTCTTTTTTTTTCTTGTTTTACTAATTTTTTAATTGTACGAGTAAGTGTAGTCCTAGGAACACGTTTAGCATATGGATTAAGAGATTTTTACAAAAATATTCAAATGTGTATTTAAATCCAAAACTAAAAAAAAGATGTTCTACGGAAACAAATTTAGCTAATGATTTTTTTAATTTATTATTCAAATATAAAAATAAACCGGAATCAGTACTACCGCTAGTTAAAGAAAATCTTGATAATTGTGTTTGAGAATGGTCGAGTCCATATTCTGTCAGGTGCTTCATTTCTATATGTCATTTCAACGACCCATAGCCGCTGCCGGCTTGGAATTTGTAGGAAGCATTGCAGTGCTTACATTTTGCACGCATTTCTCCCGACGGAAGAGTGACCTTCTCAAAATGTTTAGTAAAAATAGAAGACTTTAGAGGAGGAAGTTCCCGAACCTTAGAAGTAATCGCATCGGTACTTCCTTGTGTTTCGGGTGTCGGATTCGGAAGATGCTCGATCTCATCGTCGGTGGATTGAATGTTGGGGTCCTCCTCCCGCGGATTCATTATTTGCTTTCCCTTCCGAGCTCGAGATGATGCACCTCCGCGGCCTCCTTCCATTGTAATTGAAAATTCGAAACGAAAGCGTGTAGAGATTAGAGAATATGAAAATGAGATTAAGAGAATAAGAGTAGAGAAGATGTGTGTGAAAAATGATGAAATGAGCTCTCTATTTATAGAGTTTTGATAGTAACGGACACTAAATCATAGCCATTGATCAAAAAACGGTCAAATGATCCAAACCGTTGAAAAAAAATACCCAAAAAATCCCCCAACGGCTACGAACCGCCGGTTAACTGGCGGTTCCAACGGCTGAACCGCCGGTTCAACCCGCCGGTTTTACAACTAATGAACCGGAACCGGCCCGACAACTTGCCGGGCCGATTCCGATTCGGTTGCCCGTTGACCCAGTTACGGGTCCGGGCCGGGTCCGGGCCAAACCCGGCCCGGGGTCTGGTCTACAATCACCCGCCACTCGACGTGGTCGTCGGCGCCCGCGACTGACAATGTATGTTGCGACAACCTTTCACATCCGTGACAATCGTAGTTGCCAACCACGGCGGCTGATCGTCTGCCTCCCAACGCGATCGTTGGTGCTATCTTGCTACGGATGTCGATTGCTAGCCACCTAACGTGGTCGCTAGCACCCGCAACAGTCAATTTCTGCCGCAAGAGTCCCGGTGACAAAGAAAACATGACACCGTCGCATTTTCCTAGTGCGACTACACGACCATGCTGCAATGTAGTGGCCCGAGGGATTTTCCCTTTGTCAAATCTTGCTCGTATCATTGTTACTATAAGAGAATTCATACGCCTTCACCATTCACAAACCAAATATCTTTCCCCTTCTTATTGTTCTGTTCATACACCTTTCTCTGATTTCCTTGAATGAATATATAGGAATAGAAGTGGTAACATGTGTAGTCAGGGGCGGAGCTAGGATTCAAAAATACCATGGGCTAACTATTGATTATAATTGATACCATAAATTATTTAATTTAAAAATATAAATAAAATAAAAAATTATGTGAATATTAATTTTTTATAAAAAATGTAATAAAAATATTTAATTTTTATTTCAATTAAAATCATTAAAAAAACTATAGAAATTGTGCTCTTTAATTTTTTTTAGAAACAACAATATTAAAATCGAACTAATTAATTATTATCTTCTTATCAATTTTTTCAACTTACTCTCGTTCAGTGTAGATAATTATAGAATCGGCTAAAAATACTTCTTCATCTTATTATAAAGAACTATTTTAATAAGTTTCATAATTAAAAATGTTCGTTTATTATTGTTATAGAAACGAGAAAAGTTAAGATGAATCAATGTACCCATTAAATAAATATATTAGATTTAAATATTATTCTCAAATATAGTAACCAATGAATTATTTCCTCAAAATTCATAACAATAAATTTTTAGGCCAAAAATCTAAACGACTAAACTTGAAAATTCATATACATTACTCCAAATATCATCGCAACTCAAATAATCACAATTAAATATTCGACATAATAAACAAACCAATAAACAATATTAGCTCGATACATGATTTGAAAATAAAACTAAATCAAATAGATAAAATTTTCACTCAAGGCAGCACATAAATCAAGCAATACAAGTTGGAATCATACTCCAAAACTCTTAAAATCACAGCTAAATTGAGTAGGCAAAATTTTTAACAATTGATCGTCTAAAAAAATCTAAAACCAGGATCTAAAATAGAGTTGAAAACTCCGAAAAAAATGAAGTAAAATTGATTTGTGTCATAATAAAGTGGTCACATAGTGGTTTTGCTGAAATAATTGTTGAAAACTGGAAGCGAGGCGATGGTCATGACCAGGTTTGGTCTGACATTTTCCTAGCGTTTGAATACACATATCTCATTACCCAAATTATAGGAAATCGATGACGAAATGATAGAAATCCAAGGAAAACAGCTCGCTTATGACATGCACTAATTAAGGTTTGTTTTTCACTGTTTCTTACTAAATATCTTACTTCAAATTTTTTCTGGTAGTATTTTTTTTTATAGTAATCGGTTGGAAATTAGAAGAGGGAGTTAATAGAAATAGTTCATAAGTTGTGGGGCTAGATAAAAAATTTATCAAATGAAATACAAAATTTAGGTGGGGCTGGAGCCCACCCTAGCCCATGGGTAGCTCCGCCCATGAGTCTGAGTAAGAGGAGGGAGAAGGCCAAAGGCACTGTTATAAATCGTTGTCATTGCTGTGAAGAGAGAAAGCAAAAACTTACTACTCTTGACGTTTGCTATTGGTGACTAGGAGATGAAGAAAGTTGGTTATTGTTTGGCTGGAAAAAGAAGAAGAAAACAACAACGTTGTAGAAGGAAGAAAATAAAGGGAGAAAGAAAAAGGGGAAGTCGACGTCATGAGGCAATGGGTTGGTCTATTTCATTTTTATCCGATTAAACTAATTTAGCTCATGAACTTGGTTCGGTTATAATTGGATCAAATCATGTCTAAATCAATTTCGATTTAAACCAATATAATCTTTATCTCCATGTCTACTTGATAGATTTAGATCAGACCCAATTTAATTTAAATTTTGCATTTTTATTTTATGTCCAATGATTCAATTTGTTTTTTTTTTAAATTTAAAATCTAATATCTAACAAAGTTTACAGCAAATTGAGAATTTTAAACTTATCATACCAATATAAATGATGGACTACTTTTTGGGCCCCTTTAGAAAGTGGACTGAGATGAGCGTCTCTTGGGCCTTACCTCAGGACTGTCGAAACAAAGATGAAATAGGGTAGGTCATAATAACACTGTGCACAAGTATATACTGAGAATCTCAAGTCCTCATGACCAGTGGCGTAAATGAACCGAATCAAGTTGAATTTGCAGAAAAATCTAAGGCTCGAATTCGACTCAAAATAGGTATATTTGAGTTCGAGCCCGATTCGAAGTTTGAAAATTTTAAAATTTTTGTTCGAGTTCAGTTCGAATTAGGGCTCAGGTTTGAGTTTGGTTCAAAAGATTTGAATATGCTCACGAACTATTCAAATTATTGTTCGAAAATAAGTACTCAAAAGACTCTAAATTTATTTATTTAAATATATTTAACTTATATTAACAAAATATTAAGGCTCACGAGCGGTTCACGAACTATCGAACAATATAATTTAGGTTTGAGTTCGACTCGAAAAAAAGTTCAAACATGTTCGAGTTTAACTCAAATTTGATAAATTCGAATACAAATCAAATAGTTTTCGAGTCGGCTCAAAAAGCTCGCGAGTCGGCTCAATTCGTTTACACCCCACTAAGGCTTATGATGTGATGATAATTAGTGGGACGGACTTCCTAGACAATCAAACTTGAAATCTTGCCTAGGTCACATTACACCTTGAGAGTTTGAAAAGCTTATGATTTTAGGCTATTCACCAAGATTCATCTGTATTTTTTTATTTATCCTAATAGCCGATGAGAAACTTCCATAGAGCCGGACCGATCACCTCTAGGAATAATCAGATCATAACAATTAGATACATGAATTATAAATAAAAAAAGATAAGGACAATAAGAGCATCCACAAGGAGTTCCCATTGTTGATGTGGGTTAAATGAGGGAGCTAGCGACTCTAGTTTTGGGAGCTACTTCTTCATTCTTTTATTTTTATTCTTGCTTTGAATTAAAATAAAATTTTAATTTTAATTTAAAAATCAATAAAATTTGTATTTAGGTCTTTTATTTGATGTAATGTAATTTATTTTTTAATTATTAATATTATTTAGTGGTAATTTATGAATTTAAATTTTATTTATATATAACTAGGGATGGAGTCAGGATTTCATATTGAGAATGTATGTGTTTATATTGAGGGGAGGTGATCATGTCATTGCCTTCTATTCGCCTCTCTTTCATCCCCTATTCCTATACCTCATACACTTCTTATATGAGGAGGGGCAGTCGCCACCATCACCCTCCTGGTTCAGTCAATGTATATAACGTAAAATATAATAAAAAAGTATAGGACCTATAAAAAACAATGTTTAGAGATTTTTTTGATAATAGGAAGATATGTACAGATTTTTACTTTTTAACGTGGTGTTGATATAGTATTGAAGGAGCACTTGGAGAGCTACCCGACTATAAATGTCATAAGAGCATCCACCGTGAGCTGCCATTGTGTGATGGTGTGGTAATTAAAATGAGCTCTCCTTCCAGTAAATTTTAAGAGCCGCTCCTTATGAATATTTTTTCAAAAATAAATTAAGATGATTTTATATAACTACATGTTTTTTTTAATTAATTTTTTAAAGAAAAAAAAAGTAAAACCCGTAACAAAATTGTTGATTGATTTTTTTTTTTTTTGGTAGTGGATAAATGAGTAAAGCTTTTTTTCTTTTGAAATGATATTGACGTGACATTACAGGGATTGCAAAAAACAAGTATTCCAAAAACTTCCACCGTTGAAGATGCTCTTAGAGCATTCCCAATAGAAATTTTCTGTGAATGACGTGTTAAATAGAATCCCTCTTAGAATATCCATAATGTATTGTCATTATAACACTCACCATCTCATAAATATACATGACATTCCCTGTCACATACTTATTATAATAACATATCTCTTTCACTCACATCCCTTTTAATATTAACACTCATTATTTATGGGGTTCATCGTCCACTCACTCATCTTAAAATTATATCATTTTAAATAAATATATTTTAAAATATTTAATTATTGTTATTATTTTTAATAATAATCGTACTTCTAAAAAAAACTAATTTTACTATTTTTAAAATAATATTAAAAAGTTTACCATTTTTAAAATTACAAAAAATAATAAAAAAAAATTTGAGAGACTCATGCAATAATTCCTATAACTGAAGATGCTCTAAGAGAATTTTGCATGTGCATCAAACTCCTTTGCGTCCATCCATCATCTGTGTCTGCCCAGCTTTGAGCAAATGAAATTTGATTTCTTTTCTGCCTTCTCTGCCATTCAATATACAATAAGCATGGGTAGGAGGGTGTAGACACCCCTCCCCATCTGCGGATTAGGCCTCCATCCTCTGACGTAAACAGGCCCTGAAACCATAGTATGGTTATGATGTGCTAAGGGGCAGATGAGTGGAGGGACATTGGATGCCGACCTCCTGACTTCCTTCTAGTGGTTCAGTCTTAATGGAAGTACAAATGGAAAACTCAACTCATACAATTTCAGATGTTTAGCAATTGACAAGATTGAGAATATCAGAATACAAAAATTGGTCACTTGTTTAGCAATTTCATACAAGGATAACAGAATACACAAAAAATTGAAGTTTCGAACACAGAGTGATTGCTTCAAATCATTGCATGAGTTGTTAAATACTTGAACTCACTCCAAATGATTTAGAAAAACTATGCCACCATGGGGGCAGATTATACAAAGAAACAATTCTTTACGAACATATAGAATGCTCGGTGATGCCACTGTACATTCCATAAACAATGAAAGTGACGGGGAAATCAAAATCAGTGGGAACTTGCATTTTAATGTGTAAGGCTTAATGTTCTGAGTAATATGCTTCATTGATAAAGACATGTGACTAGCTACATGCATAATAGACATCAGTTGACGAGGGAGATTAGCAATCTAAGATCTTATATTATTCCAAGTAGCCTTTGTGTTTTTCTGTCAAATGATTATTCTATCTATGCTATAACAAAAATAGAATGCAGTTGTGTCACAACATGACCAGAACAATAATAGAGCAATGTTCACTTGTTACCAACCATTTACAATTGGTTATCCACTGTCTGTAAAATTTGTAGAACAGAGGATTCTGATTCTTAAACAAGGTAAGTTGATTGACCATCCCATGCAACAGGATATTCTTCAAGACATATCCTGATGTCTTTAAGTCTTATTACAGCTTCATTCACGAGCTTTCTATTCTATATACCAAGCGGCAGATTGAAGTCTCCATCCACCATGCTATATTACAGCTTCAATATTCATCTTCTATCTCACCAAGGTCCCCACAAGTAAAACACCATCACATAATTTGTAGCTATTCATGAAAAAGAAATTCCCCTCTACACGTTGGCCGCCGCCCGCCTTGTTGTCTTACAAACTGATTTATTAGATAAAAAGTTCATATTTATCTTATCCAAGATCTTAACCATGCCTAAAAGCGATTGGACAAAGGTTGCTTAGAGATCTGCCTCACAACTTAAGTTTCTTAGTTTAAATCAATTTTTTTTCCCAAGAGCTTCATCCAAGAAGTGACTGCATTATAAGCTCATCACTTTTTCAGAATTCCTTTTTACTTGAGATGGGCTCAACATATATATTCATCAGCAAAAGTGTACACCATCTACGTATCATCTAGAGCAAGATAGAAAATTGGCACTGGGAAAGCAAGAGGATGCATCCAAGAAGTTAAAAAATATTGCTACTTCTATTATATTGTAACCCGTGTACGAATGATGCCCAAATATAATCACCAAGCAGAATAAAAAACTTTCTGGATCTAACCTCAGTCTTGGCAGCCAGTGGAGTTGTATCAGTACCTCCATTCTCATCCAACCATTGAACGGCACGAGCGCAAGCTAATATCCAAAAAGTCCTGTAAATTAAACTGCTAATTTTGTGATAAAAATAGAACTCTGACCTTTGCGAATACAAATAAAAGCAGAGTTCAACATCATCATGATAAAGAATTGGATCCCTTTTCTCAAGTGGTCATTGAGATCGCAATCACTCGTAATAAATTCACATGCACCAATTAGATTTAGGAAAAATTCAAAGCTTGTAGTTCAACCTCCAACGAAAACAACAATCACAAGTTTTAAATACGTAATTGTACACTCACCTCCCTTTATACCATCTCTTCTCTAGTCTTCAACTTCCAGTGGCCAATGCTCTCCCAACTCCTTGTCAGAGGTCAATGTTCAGAAACCATCACCTGTAGACTTTCATCCCATTCTCAGTTCTCATCTCCCTGCTGTCATGAATTGTTTACTTCTAAATTTATTTCTGATGTAACTCTCTCCACTTTCTTGTTCACACTTGTCTAATAGTGTGGTTATTATAAATTTCCACCCTTGCTCAACGTCACCTCGAGGGTTCATTGAACAACTATGATCTTCGAGGGTGGCCAAGGCACTAAAGCCTCGCCTAACGACCATCAGGAGCACTGTCTCATGGATTGGTTGGAGGAGCCCATGTGTTTCATCTCCTCCTTCCTCGATGATCCCTGTGCAGCAGCATCCACCTCCACACCAAATGAAACCACTAGCTGCGAATGGTGGGCAAAGGGCCTGGAGCAATACGACATGACTTGCACTGCTCCATCGCTGTCATCTACACCCAGCACGGCAAACAGTACCCAATTGCTTCCACAAGCTGAATTTTCCAGGAAGAGGAAGAAACCGACGAGTTCAACTAGTGGCAAAACGACCGCAGCGATCCAAGACAAGCAGAGGACAGTAGGTGTCGCTGGCAAGAAGGTTCAGGAAGAGTTTGTGGAGGAAGGTGAAGTAAATATGAAGCTGGCGGGGACAGGGAGGAAGGTGCAGGGAAAGGGGGGCCCGGGGGCCTCAAGCAACGGAGGAAGCAAGGAAACAAGATGGGCGGAGAAGTTGCTGAATCCCTGCGCCACCGCCATTGAAGCGGCGAATGTTTCTCGGGTTCGGCACCTGTTATGCGTGCTCCACGAGCTACAGTCTTTCTCTGGCGACGCGAACCACAGGCTTGCTGCCTATGGACTCCGCGCTCTCGTCAACCACCTATCGTGCACCGGGATCAGCATTTCCAACATAGGTGGAGCAGCCGCTGCGGCGGCGGAGGCGGCGGTTACCTTCGTTACATCGGAGACGAGGCTCTTCCGATCGGCGCTCATAAAGTTCCACGAGGTCAGCCCCTGGTTCGCCTTACCTAACGCTCTCGCCAACGCCTCCATCCTCCAAACGCTAGCCCGCGATCCGAGCCGCTGCGCCAAGTCCCTTCGCGTGGTCGACGTCGGCGTCTCCCACGGTCTCCAATGGCCGACGTTCCTCGACGCGATAGCACGTCGTCCCGAAGGAGGTCCGCCTCTGGTGCGCCTCACCGTAGCAGGCGCCGTCGCACCGCCTGGGCCGTTCTCCGTCTCGCCGCCGGGATACGATTTCCGTTCTCATCTCCTTCGTTACGCCAAATCCATCAACCTCAACCTCCAGATCGATGACGTCAACGATCTCGAGCCTAGCTCCCTGGCTCTCCGCCGAGACGAAACCCTAGTCATCTGCGCACAATTCCGAATTTGCCATAGGAACGCCGATGATCGGATGACGTTCCTCCGATCGATGCGGAAGTTAGAACCCGACCTCCTGGTTTTAAGCGAGATCGAAGGCGGCAGATGCAGCGGTGGGGCGGACAACGGGTATCCTGCGGCGTTCGCGAAGAAAGCGGAGCTTTTGTGGAGGTTCCTGGACTCGACGAGCGCCGCATTCAGGGGTAAGGACTGCTCAGAGAGGAGAGTGATGGAAGGGGAAGCGGCGAGGGTTCTGGAAACTGCGGAACCAGCAGCGGAGGGGAGGGAGCGGTGGCAGGAGAGGATGGCAGCGGCAGGTTTCGAGGAGGAGGCATTCGGGGAGGAGGCTATGGAAGCGGGTAAGGCGATTCTGAGAAAGTGCGATGGAAATTGGGAGATGCGGACGGCATCGCCGGCAGCGGAAGAGGCGGTGGCGCTGTGGTGGAAGGGGCAACCGGTGTCCTTCTGTTCCCTGTGGAAGCCGAACAGAAGAATGTAAAGCCGTTATTTTCTATCCGATGAACGGCCAGATTTGTTTTAGCAAAGGGATACTCAAAACTTAGCCCATGAAATAATTGGATAGATGAGCCTGTGTGCTTTATCGGGTTCGGATCATGCAGCTGGTTGGATGATCCAATTTTATTGTAGCAAACTTATTTTCACAATTATGGCCCAAATTATGTTCGGATCATACTGACTTGTCCCGCATTGGTTGGCGAAGGAGATCTACGGCCCAAACGGTTCTGCAGGCTCTTGAGAAATTTGATTGCTAATGGATTTCAACCTGTTTCTTTGGACCTGTTCTTGAAGAATTGATTGCTATTGTATAATTCATTCTCGTGTGCGGTCGGGAATTGATGCAGACCACTGGAAAGTAATTCAAGTGCTCATACACAAAGAAGTCGACGATACCTACGGATCGAATGAGCACCCGACATTATATGAGTACATTGTTGAGGGGATGGAAATACGCGGCGGATAAAGAAATGAGGGGAAGAAGGTGAAAGGATCTCTTCATTATTATTTCTGTTGCTATGTACAATCATACGGCGATTAAAGTGAGATCCTTGAAGTTGGGTTTCGTATCAAGAAAGTTAGTTAGTATGATGGTCAAAATTAAAGGGGATCTACTCTTAAATTATATCCGCGTCATGCCGAAGTTAAGTGTCATCACTCATCGTCGAGTGCTCTGTTCGATCGGACCAAAGGGCCGATTAGGCACACTAGGCACATAGCTCAGTTGGACTGGACTTTATATTCAAGTGTAACGGTTGATGCGGTGATAAGGGAGAGCCCACCTGTTACGGGTCAATTGATACGGTGTCGGTCAAAGTCAAGACGGTCAACTCTGGGCTTACAGTTATCTCGGTCAGTAAAGGAGTAGCCGAGTGGACATCATCCTGCCGGTCGGGGCATCATGGGCTGGTCAACAGGTAAACGAGTCGCTCGGACAGCCCGTTCGATACAAGGAATGACATTACATAGGAGGAGACAAGAAAGCAAAAGAGAACACGCGCCGTCTATCATTAAATATGAGGAAGCCAAAATAAAACAGAACACTATATTTATCATCAATGCACGAAAATGAAGACAAAAAAGTCTTCCTCTAGCAATTAATATCATTATATAAGAGTAGACGAACGATCACAGAAAAAGGTATAATAGGATACACAGGTATGAGGAAGGCAATATTTTCTATTTTTCTGGATTACTCATTCTCTTCCTGATTTAGATTTGAGCATCGGAGGGTCAACGCCAGGGATCCCTTCCCTGGTTTGGTTTTGTTTTGCATGATTGAAGTTTTCACCACGTTAGTGGTCATACCATCCTCACTTTCCAGCTTACTTCATTTGGACAGGATCAATTTGACACCGTATGTGGAAACGTTGCCTATATCCGAATAAGAAGATGGAAGATGCTGGACGACACACAATAGTGATACTGACGTAAGAGGTGTTGATTGCTACTCGGAATACCTAATGGTTCCTCAGTACAAAAATTTTGTACAAGGTCTGAACCTTTCCAAGCTACCATGTGTTCTTTAGAAGTTAAACTTGAATCGCAAGCGGAACTTAACACTATTGATTCCAAGTTTAACTTATTTGTTCTTATAGGTTTAGACTTGAATCGCTTGCGGAAATTAACACTTTTGATCCAAGTCCACCTATGTTACAAAGTAGATTAAATATTTATTTCTAAAATTAGCTTCCAGTACTACATGGCGAGACACTAGGCCTTCTTGGGTATGAGATCATCTACCACCGACTAGACAAAGCCTTTTAAAGAAATTCAATATTTAATCTTCCTAC
>JBBMJZ010413101.1:10942532-10957617 GCA_037833815.1 Zingiber zerumbet | reverse complement strand
GGAGCGTGCGTGGGACCAGCAGAGAGAGAGCCACGTTCCCAGTGTCCGTCGACTCAGCGCTCGGACAGGATCATATATATAGTATCTAGTTTCTGCTAAATATCATGGATAACAATGTGAGATGAGACTATATAGATATAGAAATGAGTATCTCAAAGATCGAGAGGATAAACATCAAACACAGGAAAAATACAAGGGGAGTCAAGGTAAATACAGTTATTATCCAAATATAGCTCATGCACTAAGGTTAAAGAACTAAAGAATCAAAGTAAGAAGTACCCGCCTTTATCTGTCGATCGTGATAAACCAATCTCATATCAAGACACTCGTCTCGAGTCAACATCCTACAAATCATATATTGTACAGTTTAGCTAATTAGATAAGCAAAAACTAGATAAACCTAAAGATCCAAACCTATAGGAAAAAACTTATTTAAATCGATTATTAATTATCCATAATTAATGATTAGCTTCACTTGCTCTCATCCATGCATCTTTTAATCTTCCCAATTATAATCTACATTCCATTAAACATACATCATATTCTAATCAACTGACAATCTATCATGAATCAATTACCAAATCCAAGCATCTATATTCTATAATCAACCACCAATAATTGAATCCACCTAATCAATTTCAACCCCAATTTAATCATTATGATTAACAGCAATAATAAAATCATCTAGATCAAACCATTGATCACCCTTTCATCAATTAAACCATATGTTAAAATCTCTCGTATTAAACATCACATCAATACAAAGTCTGTTTTCAATTAAGAGATTTAATTAACCAACACAACATATTAATATTGGTACAATATCCCTAGGTTAAGGTTGATCTGGTTGACTAAGCTTGAGTTGACTCAAGCTTGAGCCTTGATGTTTGAGTTTCGATGTTTGACAATACATGGAGATTGCAGTTGCAATCGTCCATTTGGGGAGATTGTTAATACAATTCTCCTTTGGTTAAGGTTGACTAGTTAGATGTGAAGAAGAGTAAGTAAGTCAAAGGGTTGACCAGATACTTGACTGGGAAAGTCCTAACTGGAGGTTAGGTAGTTGAAAGTCTTGGTGAGTGAAGCTAGACAGTTGGGAAATCCTGGTGAGTGAAGGCAGGTGAGAGACCTAGTGAGTGAAGCTAGGTAGTTGGAAATTCCTAGTGAGTGAAGCTAGGTGAAAGTCCTGGTGAGTGAAGCTAGGTAGGTGAAAGTCCCGGTGAGTGAAGTCGGGCAATGGGAAAATCCTGGTGAGTGAAACCAGGTGAAAACCCTAGTGAGTGAAGTTAGGTGAAAGTTCTGGTGAGTAAAGCCAAGCAGATAGAAGTCCTAGTGAGTGAAACTAGGCAGATGGAAATACTTGGTGAGTAAAGCCAGTCACATAGAAATCTAGGTGGGTCAAGGTTGACCGGACACTTGGTATTGAGAAGTCCAAGTAGGTCAAAGGATTGACTGGATACTTTGCACAAGAAAATCCAGATGGGTTAAGGGTGACAAAACATCTGGTGGAAGAAAGTCCAAGTTGGTCATGGAGGCCTAGACACTTGGCACGAGATAGTAAGTCTAGATGGGTCAAAAGTTGACCGAACACTTAGCGATCGTAAGTCCAATAGGGAGTTGACATGGAACTAAGAAGTTTAGACGTAGTAAACTTCCGAAGGCCATAACTTTTGACTCGTATATCACAATGAGGTGATCTCGGATGTGAAACGAATCTCGTTTCAAGCTCTACACATTTTTCTGCTTGCCAATCGATTGGGGGGTCAATCGATCAGCTAATCGATTGATTACCGTGATTTAGTGCAGAAAACTATCTTAATCGATTGGGTTATCTATTAAAACTTCCCCAATCGATTGGTTAATTGATTGAGAGTGTTTCTGAGTGAATAGTGAGCTTATGAATTGATTAGTTGATCGATTGAAAGCTGCCAATCGATTAGCCGATCGATTAGCCTCAGTTTTTCTCGTGAGAACGTGAGGCAGACTGAATTGATTGGTCAATCGATTCCAGATTTTCTGCCAAGAGCACAGAGGCGCATTAAATCGATTGGTCGATCGATTTAAGCCTCCCCAATCGATTGGTCAATCGATTAGGATTCGACTGTTGCGTAGGATGCAGGTGATGGATGGAAGCGATGGTTGGGATGTGACGTGGCAATCGATTGGGACGAAGCCCAATCGATTGGGAGCACAGTATATAGTCGTTGCGAGCAATTTCCTCAGTAGCTTTTCCCCCGATTCTTCTCCGACAATTTCATGCAAATTCTTCACTGCTCACAGCTAGTTCTTGGAGGCTCTTGGAGACAAGTTCTGGTGCACTTCCAAGGTTCAAGAGGTTACAACAAGCAACAAGTAAGCAAGAAGAAAGAGTTCTCATTTGTATTCTTGTAGTTTTCTTCTTGTGTGTATTGTATTATGTTGTGTGGGTTTGTACGAGGCTTCACCACCTCCGGCTATGACCGAGAAGGAGTGTTTTCATTAGTGGAGAGTGTGTCGTATGTGGATTCTTGGATTAGTCACCTCTTCTTGAGGTGGATACCAAGTAAATCCTTAGTGTTAGCATTGTGAGTGTGTTTGTTATTGTTTATTCCGTTGCACATCATCGAAGAAGCACATCAATAAGCGCGACGAGCTATTCACCCTCTCCCCCTCCCTTTAGCACCAAACGACCCTTACAGAATGAATCAAACGCCATATGATTTTGACTCTGAGGAGATTCAGGATCCTCATGATATTGATTAGTAGCTGATTGAGAGGTGTGTTTACCTTTAACTTTTTTTTATTTACCACTCATAAAACATGTAAAATAGATCTATTAATTTTGATATTAGATGCATCTAAAATTATATTATATCTTTTCAAGAACATTTTAGATAATAATGTATTATATATATCATCATAGCAGATATCCAAAACTAGCATTAAGTTTTTTTTTTAACTTATAAAACTATTGTCTAGCCAACATATTTTTATTATAGTGTTCACCTTATTTAGTTTAAAGTCAATTTATTTCGTATAATTCTGATGATATATAACTAGTTTTTTTCCTTATTTAATTAATAACCTATGGTATTATATTTTATGCGGGATTAGATACTAATAACTAGTTTTGGATTTAGATTGGATATGATATACCTATGAGGTTTTTATTATCGATGGTAATGTGTTTCAATTTATAGGATAGAGGTTTATTAGTAAAATTAATTTGAGATATCTTGGATATTGATCTCAGTTGAATTGGATTAGATGCCATGTTGGATTGAATTTGATATGTTGTTGGAGATTGGATTTGATATTTATTGTTTGTTATGTTGTTTGTGTATAATGTGAATATGTGGATTTGTGAATGAGTTATGATGTTATGTTATGAGATTATTGTTTGTGTGGATTTATGATTTGATATGCTGTTTGTATCATTCGCTTGTTGTGTTGTATAATGTGAATGTGTTGTGAAATGATTGTTTGTGATGTAATTAGGGAAAATGTTAAAATGGAGAGGTGTTGATGAAATTTTTACATAATTTAATGATGAATATTTAAATAACCAATTTAACGATAGATATTTAAATTTCCGTCTCTAATTTTTGGCAGAAATTTAAATTTTCATTAAGGGTTTAAGTGATGGATATTAAGATATGTTGTAATTAGCGACGAAAATTAATATCTGTCGCTAATTTTAAAGACTGAATTAAAATTCCGTCGCTAGAGCTATGACGGAATAATAAGATTCTGTTTATAAATTTAGAGATAGAAATTAATTCTATCGTAAATTAATGACAACATTTAACACTAAAACTAGCAAAGGTTAATTTCTATTGCTAAGATTAGCGACATAATTAAAATTTTGTTGCTAAAAGATGTCAGTGATGTATTTTATAACTACGAAAATAATCGGTAGCTATTCCTAATTAGTGATCAACGACGAATATTTCCATCAGTAATAGGATTATTTTAGTGTTGGATGACAAGACCGTAGGTGATACCACAGCAACAATAAGTTGATATGACATTTTCCCTATAGGATGCGACATCTAATTACTGATGAGAGAAGTACTATTCTAGGATTCTAGTAGCGTTATAAAAGGAGTTGACCGTATTTGTGGGCAAATGTACATGAACACGTATATATACAGACACATAACTTTTTCCTCATGTTCATCTTCTTCACCTCTCCATCTAAGATTTTATTTGAGTATCGAAATGACTAAATCGGAGTAATCTTTTACCTCTATTTTAACCCTCTCCTCTCTCTGTCCCTCAGGCTTTGTGGATTTCAGGGTGGCTGCCACTCGGCACGCAGACTTCATCAATTTAGAAGATAACTCACTGATGGCTTATCACGGTCTCATACAGTAAGAAACGCTTTACCATTCCACCACGTCCCAGGCAAGATCCCTTGCCTCCATGATTAGACAAGCATTAAATTAATTCCATTCATTCGGTAGAGCGACCAGAAATTTTGAGCCGATTAATCTGCCCAGCTAAAAGGGGACAAGATTAGTGTGATTTTGTTCTTATAACTATTAACTTTAAATAAATCTCCAAATAGTTAATCTTGATTGCTAAGATGGATTAGCAGCTAAACTACTGTACTTGGCAGGGCAACAAGCCATGCCCCTTCAGCGCGCCTCGAATGCTGACACGTACGGGAGAGCACTGCACTACATGATAAAGTCATTTGAATGATTTTTTTTTAATAAATTATATAAAAATTATCAATCCGGCGCATGAGATAATAATAATAATAATCGTGTTCAATATTACCACCAGCAGTGGACGGTGGAACGTAACAAGCGAGGAAGATTCTTCTGGCACAGGATTACATGAACACAATCCATGCAGCAGTATCTTTCTACGAACATACTTTTTAAAAAAAAGGAGTTTGCTTGAGGGCATGAATTATTTGTATTTATTAATGTGTATTCAATTATTATTGCAGCTATTTCCCTCGCTGGTAAACAGACAAAAGAAGCCAATGATTTTTCCCTCGCCAGAAGGCAAATGCCTTTAAAATTCATCATTTTGTCCCCTCGATGGCACATAAAAGAGGTCCCGCGTCCTCACCTACAGCTACCAGCTCTGTTGTTTACTTTAGCAGACTGTCAATGTCTTATGCCTTCTTTCTATGCATGGTTTTGTTTCCATGCCTAATGCCAAAGGTCTTAAATTTGCAATCCAGGCAGCTACAAGGTCATAAATTATGACAAGACATGGATGGAAAGGACTGAATTTAATACAAAATAAAATGTATAATGATCATGTTCGGAATCGATAAAAATCAGCGGAGATGATATTGGTGTTGACGGAGAGGCGATTTTAACACATCCTGTATATACACATTCGAAAAGCGAACCCCTACGTGGAACTCCAAGGTCTATAGTATGAGAAATTATGGTACTTGAACTCTGCACACACTCAGATAAGCACCCGGAACGTTAGAGACCAAAAATCAAGGAAAAAATCTCTGGCGCAGACCCTCCGACGCTCAAGTCAGATCCTTTTTCCTGAAGAACATTATATGATGGAAAAAGAACTGTTGAAGATAAGTGCGTAGCCAAGGAAGAATACCTCTCTTTTTATATGACGCTGCATATCTTCAGAACCTGCCCGTTGTCACAGAATATCGGGTGTCAGGGCATGTCGGGTGTGAGAGGATGTACGGCGGCACCCTATTGATGAAAAAAGGTTTCACTCTCAAGTAATAGCAGACTACTATAATATTTCCTGGCGTATGACATTTATTCTCTGACAGAATGTTACGATTCTTTAACATTGTTGTTGTTTAGTGTTTTCCATTCCACCCAGGTTCAACTACAGATAGCTAGGATGACCGCTCAGGTGTACTACCAAGATTGAGCCTTGATGAAGAGGATGAACTATGGCGAGGGACTCATTCTTTACAATGTGCCCATTGAAGAGCTAGTCGGGAATTGTCTTAGCAAAAGTGACTGGACCATCTACAAAGTCTGAGCTGGGGAAACCTGATAAGTCGGGGGCAGGTCAAGAACTGTCCAGATTGCGTCTTACGTCCCAGATCTAGGGACCTGACCTGCCTATGACCGACTAGGGAATTATGTAGCTGATGACATGAGGCGGTTTGACTCCTGTCTTTCCTTAATTATTGACTGCTACGTCCTCTTGACTATTGACTGTTGTGCCCCCTTGACTCTTGATCACCGCGTCCCCTGGACTATTGACCTCCTGACCTTATTAAACCCCTCCTTTACGCATCGTATCATATAATTAATCTTTAAAACATATAATAAAACGAGTGTGAAAATTTGCCTTAAATCTTTGGCCAATCCACTTCTTAATCAATTTTTTCTTCATTAAGACTTTAGCTAGCGAAAGAATGAATGCAGAAACTTATCAAGAGATTAAGAATTAATCAAAACTTATTCTATCAATACGTTTTTTTTTTAAAAAAAATAAACAATTGATCACTACCATGCACACACATCAATCCCTAGCTAACTCTACCTTTAGTCAGTCTCAAATTAAGTATACATAGATACTACCAAACATTAATCTCTCAGGGATCTGAAGGCCCAAGCCAGTGCTTCCCGTTGACAAAGCTCTTCTTGATGAACGGCCGAGCCATCTCGTAATCCAGCTCTCTCGCCCAGGAAACCCCTCGAACCGCCGCCGAACCCGGCCCGTAGCATCTGTACACCCCGAAGAACGCCGTCCTACGAGGGAGCATGCAACAGGCATATGACGACCGAGTGCAGATGGCCAGCTCTCGCGAAAATTAACTAACGGCGAATGAAAATTTCTTCCTTACTTGTTCTTGTTGCTGTTGTGGTCCCAGTCGTCCCAGCCGCCGGCCGCCACCACGTCGTCGAAGTAGGTGTAGGCGTAGACGATGCGCGAGTACTGCCCCATCGCACGCCCCACGTACAGCATCCCCGTGCCCGTCACCCTGCACTTCACGAACACGAACCCGGTCCGCTCGCACGGGCTGCTCCGGCCGTGCGCCGCGATCGACCCGAACCGGTTCGCGATCGAGTGGATCTGACAACCCTGAGCGGTTCAAAATATTCAGACCGGACCGTCTTGTCATATATTTATAATAATATATACCTTGTACATGGACCGGCCGTTGCCGAAGATGAAGTCGATGGAGCCCTCGATGTAACAGCCCTTGAAGTAGTGCCGGCCGGCGTCGTCGCACAGCGTGTCCTGCGCACCGTGGAAGCCGCACCCGAAGAAGTACGCTTTGTCGCCGGAGATCCGGAACGCCGCCGCTTGCCATCCTTCCATGCCGGGCTGCGGCGCCGGCGCTGTATTCTGCATTTTCATTAATTCTTTATATATATCGAATAAATTGAATAAAAACCATCGGTGTGATAAAGATGAGTTAATTACGTACGCACCTTGAAGCTGATGTTTCTGGCTCGGAAATGATTAGCAAAAACCGTCACGGAGGCGGTGTTATATGTCCGAAGCTGTTGGCCGTTGGGGCCGCGGTCGCTGGCGCGGTCATGCCACTCGATCACCGTCTCGTCGCGGCCGGCGCCAAGGAACGTGATGTACGGCTTCGTCGCGGGCACCGTCACCTTCTCTCTGTAATTTTTTTTTTCAATTAATTTATTGCGACCCATCCTACATAAATTTAATTTCCCAAGTATATTATATTGTCTCCGTGCAGCTAGCTTACATGTAGCAGCCAGCGTGGATGTGGATTACGACCCGCTTGATGTTGTTCTCCGGGACAGAGTCCACCGCGTCCTGCACCGACAGGAAGTCGCCGGAGCCGTTGGCATCCACCACGATCGTCTGCTGGCTCCTCGGCTTGAACCAGTCCTTGTGCCCGTGCGGCCTCGTCGCATTGGCCTCGCACCCATCGTAACCAACTCGACCACCATTATAAGTACTCCCCTGAACCATGCCAAGCATCGTCAAGCTGATCGAACATAGGAAGAGTACCGGACGGAGAGCTTCCATGACCATCAATGGCGAAGAAAGAAGAAGAGAGGAGGAGGAGGAGGAAGGAAGGAAGTCTATAAAAACAAGGAATACTGCAAGGCCTCTGAATCTTATATGAACACTGTACGTAAGTGTCAGTATCGGTTCAACGGTTGTGAGTTGGAATAAGACGACTCAACGAGCAGAGACAACAACATGCAGACCACAATAAGATATCCAAAAAAGGAAGAACATAAATTATGGTAAAAAAAAAAAACTTTATCATCTTCCTTTTGAATGCACGTATTCGGATTTATAATAATTACGTGAAAAAGGAAGGCAAGGCCTGCAACGGTCATGGGGGGAGCTAGCAACAGATTTAGGTAGCATGACGTTCAGTGTATTAGGGAATTAGGTGGAAGAACATTGGACGTAGAACTTGGGAATGACAGCTAATCCCAGTTGAGGTGGGGAAGAGAACAAATGATGCCAGGCAACGGTCAGATCTGGTTCACGTGGAGGCACACATAGACAAAGAAAGGGTCACGGGTTTTGACATACAGTAAAAGGACAGTTGAGGTGGGGAAGATAGTTAATTCGCCGTGGAACTTGCCGTGATCCTCGTTGGCAGTCGTGCGTCGTTAAATATCCGTCATACGAGCCAAGTTGGACCGGCATTGGTTCAGTCCAATTGCCACCACTGGCTCTTCATTGGGCCCGTTTGGGGAATTAGGGCTAATGGACCCAACCCAACACAATAACGCCCTAGTTTGAGACTTGACAGTTTTATGCGTCACAGTGGTCGATCAATCGATCGAGAGAAACTGAGAAAGGGAGATGGCTGGGAAATTGAGCGGCGTGGCGTCCCGCATCTTGGGCAGCAACGGCGTCGCTGCCCGATCCGCCGCCTCCGCCTTCCGACCTCGTGCCGGCATGGGTCTACCCGTCGGCAAACACATCGTCCCCGATAAGCCCGTAAGCTCGTCTTCCTGTCCCCCCTTTCTTATTCTATTGATTTTCTCCCCAACTTATTTTATCCAGGTTTTGTGAAATCGTGGTTTTGCAGCTTCCCACTCATGACGAGCTGGTCTGGGACAACGGTAGTGCGTACCCGGAGCCCTGCATAGATCGGATCGCCCCCCACATCGGGAAGGTGCAATCGAACCTGCTAAGATTAGAATTATTCTCGTTTGTTGTCGTTCTAGAGATGTTGAATGCTTTTGATTTTGAAACAAATTGATCAGTATGAAGCATTGGCATGGTTATGCGGCGGGTTGAGTTTCTTCGCGTCGCTAGGTTTGCTGGCCGTTTGGAATGACAAGGCGTCCACGATCCCCTTCGTGAGTACTCTTGCTTCTCTTCCATCCAAAGCTACCGTCATCAGCGTCTATTTCTTGATCAGTATGAAGCATAAAATTGTGCGCTGAGCCTTTGTGTTAGACTATCATGATTGGTATGCTTAGCATCACCGTTCTTCTAGGCTGAGAGATGATCACTATGCTTATTTTTGGATAAATCCGCTGTCTTTTTATTAGTTGTTTGGATGGTTATTACTTTGGACTAACTTGTTCGTTTATTTCATCATTGTTATAATTGTGTTGGTAATAGGACTGCTACTCGGTATTACCATGGAATACAGTTTAATATTGTAACTATGGTTTATTATTTTAGCGGTTAGCTAATTGCCTGCATATAACATTTTGGGTGACTAAGCTATCATCTAGTCAAAGCCAAAAATATTTGTGACCGTGCATTATTTATTGCACCACTGCCCTTGCTTTCTTTGCTCGTCATCGATGTGCCCCTGGGTTATGGTGCAGTGGAAGGGCGTCTAGTTGTCACCTAGATACCCATGCTTCGATTCCTAGTTACGGCACATTTGCAGAGATTTTTCCTCCAAATAAGATTCACAACCAAGGGATGCTGGGCTTCTAGGCCACTCACCGTGAGCACTTCCCGATTTATCCTAGCGGCCGGTAGGAAACTTCCGTGGGTTGGGCCGGTGGTCCCAGGTTCAACGTTACCTAACCTAGTTAATCATTTGCTCTTCGTCGATGTCACTCTCATGAAAGTGTTAATTTCCTTGTTCCCCTTTGGCCCATTGCTTGCAGTGATGCCATGTGATGTCTCATATTCTTGTAAAGTATATAAGTCTATCTTCTGCTACTGCTCACTTGCATCAACAAATCTCCAACCTGCAACATGTTCTCTATATCTTCTCTTCATATTACTTGTCCTAGGAACAACCCATCGGAAAGTGCCCCACCTGGGACACAATTGATCTCAACATTTCTTGATAAACTTGCCACTTGTTAGAAGCTAGTGGGTTTTTACTTTGACAAAACTATTAGTGTGGCGGAAGTGGTTCAGATTGCTAGAGGGGAGGGGTGAATAGAGATCCGCAAGTTTTATTTTAAAAATACTATTTCTCTGGCCAACAATTTAGCAAGGAGACACACACATTAAAGTCAAAATAAACACATAAAAGAAAGAGGATGCGAGAAATTACTTGGTTACAACTCTGGTGTTGTTAGTCCAAGAACTATGAAGGCTCCACTATCTTCTCCTCTTCATAAACAACCCGGAGGTGAAGGAGCCTCTTACAACGGCTAACCACTAGAGTAAATAAAACAGAACTGAAACAATTCGAGAGTATGTTGTTGTTGTTCTTTGAGCTTCGGTCCTATTTATAGCCATCATCTCGTTTTGACCGTTGTACTGACGTGACATCTTCGATTGCCTGAATCCTCTCCGGTTGCTTGGATGATGCTAATGTATCCTCAGGCTTTATTAACTTCGATAACGGCTTGATAACAACTTTAGATAACCTATCTCCTTTCGATCGACCGAGGCTCTCCGATCGCCTTGAGATTTGTTGACGTGGTCGTTCTGATCCGTTTCAACAACGGTTCCTGCTGACGTGGCAACGACATGCGGGTCGCCTGGAGTTCTTCCGACTGCCTAGAAATGGTCAACCTTACACTTGACCATTTACTGAATTCACCTTCCCCGGTCGCCTAAACATGTAGTTTTTGTGGACTACATCTCGGTCGCCTTGCACTGTCTTCCTTCTGGCTTCTCATCTTCAGATGCACCAAACCCTTCTAGCTCGCTCTTGTGCGTCGTTTTCATTCCACCGTAGTACTCTTCCACAGTTCCTTGTACCTCGGATGCACCTAAGCCCATCAGTTCATTTTTTGTGTCATTCGCTTGAGTCTTCTGCCATCTGGTATTTGTATGTTTTCCCAAGTCCCTGCACACTTGGATATACAAATTAAAACACAACAAGGCCTAATGTTAAGCTTCTTTGATAGCATATCAAAACACCACTAGGGGTTCTAACATTCTCCCCTTTTTGAAGTTCGTCAAATTAAATTTAAATTAGGGTAACTTGAAATAAAATAAGCATTATGTAAATAAATTGGCATAATGAAAATAAGTCGAATATTTCCAACGCCTTGCATTTATGCTTAATTTCTCCCTCTTTTGATAAGAACAAAAATGGGCTTTGAAAAAAAAACTTAAAATATCTCCATTGATTGATAATTTGGTAAAAATGTCGGCATTACATAGAAAATAATTATGAAGTGAAAAACTCAATATATTCTATCATAAAATTAATTTTAATCAAAAATTATTTTTCATTAATTTTCTAATTTCAATATACTTATTTTTCAAAAAAAAAAAAGAGAAAATTTTCTAAGCATTGAAAAATCATAAAATTTTGGCTACTGATAGAACACATTTCATATTTTTCAAGAAAAATAATTTTAAAATTTTCAACAGAATCTGCCGAAATAAAATATTTATTTTTAATCATGCATAACGAGTCAATCATTTATTCAATTTTTTTTTTCTATAGTTGACTATCCTAAAATTTTCTAAGTGATCAAAACATATTTAGGTACCCAAAATAAATTTATGCCTACGGGATTTACCAAATATTTTTTTGGAATAAAAAGTTTTGGTACTTTTCTAAATTAATACTTAGGATATCTAAAATTACATTTTGGTCCTCCATACCCTTGACTAAATTTTGTTCTTTGATTCTATAACATCATATTCAAATTATTTGGCCCAATGGAAGATTTTTCAATTTGCAGTTTTTGTGTTTCTATTTATTTTTTTAATTTTGTATTTTCATCCTTAACTTCTTCAAATTTTTCCTTATAGCATGAATTTTCTAATCTATTTTCTAATTCAATTTTTATCTTTTTCAATTCTGCATGCTTTGTTCTTAGTTTGCATAATGAACTATAAAAGCATTTTAATAGCGTCGTATAGTTGATCTGAGGGTAGATTACGTACCTCACTTACCATGTTGGATTTGTAGGTTGAGGCTCCTACACTGTTGCTTTCTTTGCTTGAGTTTTCTTACTCTTCTTCTTAATGAGTTGTCATTAGTGCAAGACTAGCTATATACTCTGTCTTTGAATCCTCTTAAGATGAGGTGTTGCTTTTACCATTCTTTCCTTGAGCTTCACTTTACCTTTTCCCTTTTTCTTGAGCTTGGGGTAGTTGTCGTTGATGTGACCCTCCTCATCACAGTTGAAGCATCTTACCTTCCTCTTCTGCTTTTTCCTTAGCAATTTGGTTGCTTGTTTCCTATCAAAATTGTTAGTCTTAAAATATTTACTTATTTTTCGAACCAAGTATGCTTGTTCATCAACATTTATTGAAGACTTTGAATCTAACTTGCTCTGTTTGTACATCTAGACTTGTGTAATTTCATTGTAGAGAAGAAATCTTCTAAACTAGTTTCCTCGAGATTCTTAAAAATGTGGTAGGAGTCTACTATTGATACCCACTCTTGAGTTCTCGGGAAGACATTTAACGGATATCTGAGGGCGTCTTGATTTAAGATGGTGTCTCCGAGATTGTTGAGACCGGTGAGAATCTCCTTTACCTTGGCATGTAGTTGTGCTACTTTTCCCCTTTTTCTAGTTGAAAGTTATTGAGTTGACTTCTTAGGAGATCACGCCTTGCCAAATTTACCCCTAAAGTGCCTTCATGAAGTTCTAGGAATTTTTCCCAAAGATCTTTGGCAGAACGTGTCGATCCAGTTAAGTTCCTACACTGGTAAAACACGTAGCAAATGAAAGTTGGCCTTACTATTAGATATGAACTATTATCGTTACTTTTTGGTCCATTTATGTTCATAGGTCTTCTCCATCTTCATTCCTAGGTACCTCAAAATCATACTTAGTGCATAACATAATCTCGACATTGGTTTTAAAAAATATCTCCATTTTCTTTTTTCATATTGTGAATTCATCCTCGAACTTCTGTAGATGGATGCTTGATCCAGCCATTCCTCCCATTTTAATTGCTTAGTGCTAATTCTTCTAAGTGGTTCGACTTGGATACCAATTGTTGGTGCAACATAAGTGGTTTGGATCGCTAGAGGGAGTGAATAGTGATGTGCAAATTTTAAAAAAATAACACTATTTCTCTTGCTAACGATTTAGCAAGGACACACACATTAAAAATTAAATAACCAGATAAAAGAAAGAGGACTTGAGAAATTACTTGGTTACTACCCTCGGGTTGTTAGTCCAAGCACTATGAAGGCTCCACTATCTTCTCCTCTTCGGAAACAACTCAAAGGCAGAGAAACCACTTACAACGGTTAAGCACATGAGTAAATAAAATAGAACAGAATTAATTCGAGAGTGTGTTGTCGTTGTTCTTCGAGCTTCAGTCATATTTATAGCCTTCATCTTGTTCTGACCGTTGTGTTGACGTGACATCTTCGTTTGACCATACCCTTTCCTGTCGCTTGGACGACGCTGACTTGTCCTCAAGCTTTATCAACGACTCTTGATAACATAGCCCCTTTTGGTCGATCGGAGGCTCTTTGATTGCCCGATGTGGCCATTTTGATTTGTTTGGACAATGACTCCTGCAAATGTGGTGACAACATCCGGTCACCTGAAGTTCTCTGGTTTCCTATTGACTTCACTTTCTCCGATTGCATGGATGATTCTCGATCGATTAAACATGTAGTTGTCCGGACTTCGTCTCAGTCGCCTTGTGCAGTCGTCCTTCCGACTTCTCGTCCCTCGGATGCACTGAGGCCTTTTGGCTCCCTCCCTTGCGCCCTTCTCATCCCGCCGGAGTACTCTTCTGCAGCTCTTCGTACCTCAGATGCACCGAGCTCGTTGGCTCCTTTTCCATGTCATTCTTCTCGCTCACCAATGTCTTCTACCATCGAATACGTGTATGCTTTCCTAAGTTCCTGCACACTTGGGCATACAGATTAAAACACACACAAGGTCTAATGTTAAACTTATTTGACAATATATCAAAACACCCGTTCTAACAAAAGCTTTATGCTACAAACTCTGAGAAACTCCCCTGCAAGTGTTCCAAGACTGGGTTTGCAGTCAGCCCTCAATAACCCTAAATCTTGAAACAACACCAAATCCTAGTTCTCTATCTTTTCAAAATCAGTCCACCAATTCTTGCTCTAAATTCTACCATCAACTCAAATGAATGCCAAGTCCAACTATTTCTATATTCTCTTCTTATATAAATTCTCTTTAAATCTTTCAATTTCCATAACTCTCACCTCAAAGACATTAAAATGAGCAAAATTGCGCCTTTGGAATTGGGGCTATTGTTGCAAGACCTTGTTCATAGAACGAGTTAATTGTGTTGTTTGATGAATACTCTAGCAAGATGATTGACCCTCTCATGAATGTTTTTTAGTTGTTTTCCTTAGTTTTGGTGGCACAGACACAAAACATGATATCTATACATGTGACATCCTTGTGCAGATGAGATGGTTAGGAATCTCTTCTAGCTTCTCTATATAGGACCACATATTAGTCAATATAAGATTTCTGGTGTTGATTTCAGAAACTTTCTCCTAGTCACACTATAGGTTAGAGTTACATTACCACATCAGTAAGTTTTTTTTTTTAAAAAAAATTGTTTCTGTGATCTGTTTGTGAGGACTCAAATTTTGGAGTGCATTTCCATTCACTTTTTATCTAAAGCCTATATAAGAATGTGTTGGTTGCTACTCGGAATACCCTATTGTTCCTTGTACAAAAATTTATACAAGCACTGAACCTTTCCTGACAACCTATGTGTTATTTAGAAGTTAAACTTGGATTGCAAACGAAACTTAACATTATTGATTCCAAGTTCAACTTACATGTTCTCAGAAGTT
>JBBMJZ010413101.1:10929994-10942432 GCA_037833815.1 Zingiber zerumbet | reverse complement strand
GAAACCCTTGATCCTTGGTACAAAGGTTCTTTTGAATCATTTAATAATCTATAAAAAATTTTAGCTTCATCATTTGGTTCCTCACTAATATTAGCACGGTTTGAATCATCATAATGTGGATGTAAATCTCTTAGAAGATCTTCCATGAAGTAATCATTATCATCTACTTCAGTTTCCGAATTATGTAGTTCCAAATCATCCTCTGGCTTTTCTCCATGATGATACCAAAATCTATAATTTTGAAGTATTCCATAAACAATCAAATGCATTTTAACAGATTCCCTAGACCCAAAATGTGCATTTGCACATTTAACACATGGGCATCGAATTTCATTTGTTGCCCTTGTTCTTTCAAAAGCATAGTCTAAAAAATTTTCAATCCCCTGTCCATATGCTTCACCAAATCGATCATTAATAAGATCCATCCATTTCTTATCGGGCGCCATTCTATATTCAAAAAGGTGGATAAATTTAACTATAAATCAGATTCAAGGATCCCTACTATAGAAAATGAAGGAAATACAAGTAATCAGATTCTAAGGATCCCTGCCATAGAAAACGAAGATAGAATACAAATAATCAGATTCTAAGGTTCTCTGACATAGAAAATGAAGAGAAAATACAAGTAATTAGATTCTAAGGATCACTATGGTAGCAAATGAAGAGAAATACAAGTAATCATTCTAAGGATCCCTACCATTGAAATGAAGAGAAAATAGAAGCGGTAATAGAAAGGATGAAAGAAAAATTTCTCACCTGAAATAGAAGCTTGGAGATTGTCGTCGGACTGTCGATCTCTTGATTTTCTTTGTGACGGTGGAACGACAGTGAAGAGTCATCGTTGCGTGCTCAAATCCCTAGAGGTGGAAGGGGACACAGAACTACATGGAACTAACAATGTCACTGCAGGAATAGGGTTTCCCTACTGCCCGCCGAACCTGCTGATCTCTTGAGCTCGATAGCAACAGTAGAACTCGAGGAGGATGAAGAGTCGTGCGCCCCCTATTGACCACCGGACCTGCTGATCTCTCAAGCTCAATAGCAATGATAAAACGTGAGGAAGATGAAGAATCACGCAAGCCCCTGCTGATCACCGGACCTGCTGAGCTCCTGCTGGAGAATCGCGCAAGCCCCTGCTGAAGAATTGTGCAAGCCCCTCCTGGTCAACGTGAGGAAGATGAAGAATCGCGCAAGCCCCTGCTGAGCTTGACAGCAACAGTAGAACTCAAGGAGGATGAAGAGTCGTGCGCCCCCTGTTGACCACCGGACCTGCTGATCTCTCAAGCTCAATAGCAACGATAAAACATGAGGAAGATGAAGAATCGCGCAAGCCCCTGCTGCCCGCCGGACCTGCACACCCCTGCTGTTCGTCGGACTTGCACACCCCTACTACCCGTCGGATCTATGATATCTTGAGCTCGACGGCAATGGAAGAAGACGAGGAAGACGAAGAGTCACGCGAGCAAAGAAGTTGGGGGCTAGATGTATATAGGTGGAAAAAATAAGATTTGATGCATGTAGGGGAAAAAATGAGCGTGGGTTGGATTAGGATATGGGGTTGAATCCATGAGATTAGATGAGGGTAGAGTTTAATGCTATCATTTTATTTTATTTGAGTCAAAAGTCATCTCAACCATTGAATTAGAAGATAGTTTAGTATCATTGATTTGATTTATCACAACCATTGGATTGGATTAGGAGATAATTTTGTGTCTTCAATTTAATTTAAGTCTCACTTTTTGAAGTCTCTGAATTTTTTTTACTATTTTTAATAATTTTATATTATTTTTATAATTTTTTTCTTAACTAGTTAGAATGTTGCAATAATGATGGGAGGAAATCCCGTCGTTAAAGATCTTACAATAACGACAGGAGGAAATCTTGTTGTTAAAAGCATGACATTAATGACCAAAATAGCAAATATGGTCGTTAATGCCAAAGCATTAACGACATGAATAAATATCGTCGTTAATGCATACACATCAACGACGGGCACTAAATACCGTCATTGTTCAACCACTAATAATGACGGTATTTGATACCGTCGTTAATATTCATCGTTAAAAACAGTTTTTTTTAGTAGTGTTATCTACAATATAAATTAAATAGACAACTACATTTAACATAAATGCAGACATTTGACCAATGTGATTCTTATTTCAAAATAAATGTTTACAAAAAGTTAGGCTTTAAGTATACATCCTAACGGGATGCTGTCTCATTACTGCATTTCCACCTTGTTAACTTGTGCAGATTAATGTGAGCATAGTGGAATTTACCATAGTTGTCATGGAAGGTGTGAGTGGGAGCAGGGCTATCTTTAGTGCACCTTGCATTTTTCAATAAGACATATGAATGATATGTGTGACAATCTAATCTCTACGTTGTTTTCCACCAAATCACCATTCATATACTGCAAGCATGGTTTATTTCAAGCAATTTTCCTAAGAAGGTTGTAGCCTTCCCATATTAGACCAACTTTCAAATCTTATCCGTCTGTCTGGGTGTATTCTCACTTCAATAACATGCTCTTCAGGCTCCACCACCCTAGCTATTAACTCCATCAACATAGATACTTTTATTGCTTGCCTAACAAAGTTCTTTAACTTGGAAGATTTAGGATCTTTCAAATGTATTTAGTTATATTTCTTATTTTCTTAGGCTAACACCACCATTCTATCCAACCAAATGTCATTTTTGTGATACCCACATTTCTTATTCTAGGTCATACGTCTGTTATACAAGCAATACAACTTGATTTTTTGTCCACTTCTATCCTGTACGAGGATCAGCATGTTAATTTAAGAAGTTCCAGAACAAGGGTTCATCAAACTGTATCAGTAAAGTACTAAGGTTCAGTGGATGCTGGAATTATAAGCTAATAAGAACTTCCTGTTAGGAGTATAACCAGGGATGTTAATTCTGTATGATGGACAGTTGAAAATTACCCCACTACATATGCGTCAAACATTGGTATTTTGAAGATATACGAGAAGCTCATGCCAAAGTATAATGAACTTTTTTTGGCAAGAGGTGTATTTATCAAAAAAAGAAGGAAAAAAAAACAATTTGTAAATGGATTTGGTGTTTGGTTCAGTTGAGGCTTCTTTTTCTGCTCACTTTGCTTAATTTGGAAATAAGTATTTCAATGATTTCAATATAATTGAACTTGAGAACTTAAAAGAATCACTCTGACTGACTACTGACATTAAAGTATCATGATTTTTGTGTTATCATTGGCACACTGGATATTGCTTTTACAGTTAAATATTTATTGGTTAACAGTGCGCCTATAACTAGAATGAAAGCTGAACGAATATTCTCATGTTGGTTTCAGTTTCTTCTCTCTTTGTTTATGTTGATTTGCTAAAATTTTGCAGATTCGACCTAAATACTTTTCTGACCTTGGAATTGCCTGTTTGTATCTTTAAGTTTAGCTTAGCTGCGTTGAAACATCTTGCTCATGTTAGTTTTGTATTCTCCAGGCACCCAAAGTTTATCCATATGATAATCTTCGCAAGGAGCTTGGTGGAGAGCCATAATAGATGCTCAAGTTGTGGTTAGTCTCAAGATCAATTGCTGATCTTCTGGTGCTTCACTTTCGCTGTTTTTAATTGCAATAAATATACATAGTGAATACTGAATGTGATTTATTTTTTGCTTTCTGCCATTTGCTGTACGCTTTTTCTTATCAGAATGAAGCTACTGTTGGCTTTGGCTTGCTTTCTCTTAGCTGAGAGTGCTTTGCTGTTGATGAATTATGAGCCTACATAAGCTTTTGAATGATTACTAGCTCTTAACATTCTTTTCAGTTTGGTCTTTGTCAAAATTGCAATAGTTGTCAGAAAATGACAGGTAGTAGTGGCATTCTGAGAAGCCACCTATCATTTATTCAGTAATGGACACTAATGTAGAGGCTTTGACTAAAATGTCTAAGTTACGAGTTCATACATTGATTTGAACGTTAACATAGTTTACAAGTTACAAGATGATCATTTAGCTTTTGGTGGGGCAGGAAATCCCTTTTTATCATCCGCCTTTGATTCTGGCTACTTCACATACTATTATGGACTGGACCAGCAGTTTCATGTGCCTGTTTAGTCAGGTGTAGAATCGAATAAGTAGGGTTGTTCATACTGGAATATTATGAGATTTTTCAGTGCTACCTCTTTGGATATCATCATCTGCATGATCAATTCAGAAGAATGAGAAACATAAATAGGATTATGCATTTGAGACAATGTCGTCTCTTTACAGGCACGAATTAAAGGGAATGGAATCTCTATCTCACTATACGTTTACCTATCACTTTTTTACAAAATAATACCAACTCTTGACTCTGCATTTCATGCCTCTGAAACACTAGGTAGTCTTGTCAGTGATGCACGTACAATCACTAATTGCGAAGCCTCAGTGTTTAACTCATGAGTGTCCATCTCGTTTGATTCAGTTGATTAAGCAAAATGGGTTGGAGGATCTGAAAAACAGCTTATTTGGGCTAGTTGTGTTGGGTAATATTGGCAAACCAGTCATGCTGGTTGGGTCAGGAATGTTTGAGCAAGTTTGACGGCTTGATTGTGCTGGTTGTACTGATTAGGTTCAGACAGGATTGGGCGGGTGATTAATTCAGGTAAGGATGGGCGAGTTAGATAGTCTGGATTGACTATGCAAGCTAAAGAGTTGGGCAGGCTAGATAAGAATGTCGTGCTAGTTGTGTCAGGTGGGAGAGACGGGCTAGAAGGGCTCGACAGGACAAAGTTTGACTAGTCAGAGTGATTATGAGGGTCAGACAGACAGTCCAGACTGACTGAGTATATTGGATGCATTGGCTAGTTGGGTTGGAAGTAAAAAAAACACAATTGTAGAACGATCCTCTCGTCTCTACTTCGTCCTTTGCTTCTGCCCATTCCATCGGAAGCAAAAAGATGATTGAATGGATCAGTTTGGTTTTTAAACAATTCAAAATTAGAAGGGAATTCAAAAAAACATTTTGTATTTTTTTATTAGTATTAATTATGGATACCGGTTCTGCTTAATATTTTGCACTCGGAATTATTAAGCTAATAGAAATGTGATGTGCACTTGGAATTATAAGCGGCTTCTAGTGTGAGTCGGATAAATAATTATTTATATTCATTGGCCAGCGGATGGGTCGAGTTAATCAGTGGTTTAATTGTTTTTGGTCGGTGTCGTTTCTTTTCATGTCAAATCGAAGAAATATATCCAAGAACTCTAGAATATTAATAGGTCCCTATTTTCAATCTGGGAAGATTATAAGAAAATTCTATCAAGATTTATGCTCGAATGTGCTTGTTAGTGGTGGGAAAAATAAATTCATATCAAGATTTATGCTCGCATGTGCTTGTTAGTGGTGGGAAAAAGAAATTCGTATCAAGATTATAATCGGCTTTTGGTGTTTGTTAGAGAGTCAATACAAAAATTTTAAATTTTCAGATTTCAAATTTGCACTTCTACTTGCTTTCATATAAAATTTTATATTTTATATAAAATTCTGAAATACTAAGGCATCCATGTGGTATTTATTGGTGCTGGGATTTATTGAGATTTCCAATGTCAGGTTCAACCTGAAAAAATAACTAAAATAATGGTCTACATTTATGTTGGCATTCAACTTACAATGTTCACTAGGGCATTCCTTCTGTGTAGTTTTTTCATGGTTTTTTTGTTCTATATATTCCAAGTCCAGAAACGGGGAAATAAATAATGCATTGCCATTTACAAGACTTTCGAGATCAAGATGTAAAACCTTTGTATCATTTTGCTTCAATCAGTTAACACAACCTGAATGATTTTAAAAGGCTTACTCACACCATATCTAAAATCAGGGCTGAGTAATTAAATTGATCGCTTATTCGAAGAATAAAACAAAGTTTTTACAGAAAATAGCCCATGATAGATGCTAAAGTAGCTTGTAAATAAATATATAGTAAACCATTCCTACTATTTAGGTCCTTTTCTTATCTGGTCTGTTAAAACTAACTTAGTTCGATTCATTTAAGCTTTTCTATGCTTTCGAACAATGACAAACATAAATAGCGATTATCATTTTCTATTTTTTTTAAAACTTAATTCTAGCTCCAACAGATGGGTTAACCAGAGGAGTTAAAGCCAATATGCTATATACAAACTTACACATCCATATAAAATGGAATGAAGTCTTTATCTGAATAGCATAACAAATACAAGTCTGAATCAAGATGAACAAACTGTAATATTGCCCGTCAATGCGGATCGCCAGTGGCAGCTAGTACCGGCTGCAGGTGGAAGCCGGTCGCCGTCGGCCGGTCGCGTCGGAGATCCATCGCGGAGCGTCAGCTCGGGCACGACGAGATTAATTGACAAGGGCCCAGTGGGATCAGGAAAGAGTAATTACTCATCGACGTACTCATCGTTCCAACACCGAGTAACAAGAAAGTGCAGTTAAGTTTTGTTCCCCGTGGTCAAAGTCCCACCTAATGCCCGTGCATATGGCTCCTGCCAGGGCCTGCCAGTCAGAGTGCGACCCAGGTAACATGGCAGAGAGGAAGAAATTGTGCACGCGTGGGGACATGCCGCGCGTGGCTGCAGTGCAGATCAAAATAGAAGAGAAGAGGGAAGAAGCAAGCAAGCAAGCTAAGCAAATCCACGAGCGATGTGACATCTACGGATACGCCTGTCATCGATCGTCAAACTCGCATTTATAACTCACGAAGAAAAAAGAGGTGGGCACTATTAAAGCTTAATGCCCCTGCTATCCTGTCACCCGTAAAACAAAAAACACGAAATAAAAGAGGCTAAATTATTGCGGTTAAAGTGGAACTACTACTGAAGTTCAAAACTTAGACGGTGCCAATATTAATTATGCTCCGACTTGTTCGTAGGCCAGGCAGTCCCCAACCCACGCACATGCATGGGAATTTCTAAGGTCAGCAACACAAATTTATTTATTTTGATCATCTTCCATGAGAATCTGACACCCCAACGCGAGCGAATGAGTTAAAAACATGCCGTCATGAATGAGCTAGCAACGAATTAAGGCCAACGCAAAGCATGAAGCCCTGCCAGTCCTTGCTAGCTAGCTCCTCCTCACAGCTGCGTCACCTCCCCCTCTTGCTTTGGCTCCATCGTCCAGTCCATGCAGCTGAGCCTCCCACTTTGCTGTTGCCATTTTCGACCCTTGCACGTACTCTACTACTCTGCCTCATGATCAATGGATTTCCATGAAACGTCAATTAATTAACTAAGCCCAATGCAATGCCATGCCTTTTTCAACACCAGGAACGGCAGAGTAATCAATTGCGCCGGGACTCTTCATCTCTTTAGCGTGTTGGCGCCAAACCTCGTCCCCAGTTCGCCTGTCGTTTCCCACGTGGAGCGGCACCTCGATGTCTCCCTCCCTCCCGACCCCTGAAGAAGAAAAGCAACCAATCCTGCAAAATATTCTGCGCATCAAATGACGCACGTATTATCAATAGTTAAACCAAGACCCACACATCATTGACGATCGATCGATCGATCGAGCGAGCGAGAGAATCTTTCGTGTTTTTTCTTTTTTTGTTTTAAAAAAGACCACATGCATGCTCGCGCGCTGAGAGATCGATCGTAGCATCGGTGAGGAGACATGGCAATGCGTACCGATCGAAAGGCCTTTAATTTGCTCTCGCAATTTCAAGGATTCCCGCTGTCGGCCTCCCACTCCCGTCCTGCCTCGCGTCGCCATCACCCATCACACACTCAAGTTTCCATGCAGACAGCTAGCTCCTTTTCTTGCATGATTCATCCTTTCCTTCTTCGGTCTTTTCTTGCATGTGTTAATTAATTCTCAGGATGAACTCGTGAATTCTGACCCTACAATAACAGAGATTTTTGTTATCCTATACGATAGAATTGAAGAGGGTGGCTTAATTAAAAAGTGAAAAATGATGTCCAGTTCGATATGCGTACAGATATATCCTCAGAGGTCTCTAGAGTTCTTAGTATTTATTTTTGCTATATATATATATATGCTCACTCTAGAAAATTAGTTTTTTTTTACACCTTTGTTAGCATCAGTATCTGTGATTCATCTTCTCAAGAAAGATGAATGGAAAGCTCTCTACTTTATGTAAATAAAAGAACACCACGATCTTCTCTTAAGCATTTGCAGAGAGAGTTTCTTAATTGTCTCCGGGAAAAAGAGAGAAGACGTTGAAGAAAAAGAAAGTTTGTGCATAAATCAACACTAAAACCACGAGATTCGTCAAAGAAAAAGGAAAAAACTTTTCAGGTTAACAATGAAAGGATTATCATCAATTAATTAAAGCAGTTGATTTGCATAATAACAGAAGCATCAGACATCGCATTCTTTAGTTGATTCTGCTTCATAATATGAAAAAGCTGTAAAGTTACAGGAGTAGTCATGAATCGTTTAATGTCAAGGGAGAAAAGTTTATCTACAAATATCAAATGTCGATTACACCTACAGTGAAATGAACGAGAGCATTAAAAAGCAATTAAAGTAATACAAAAAATCATGCAAACTGGAGTTGGTTTTAAAGTAAACAAAACAAAACAAAAACACTTCTCATATCAACAAAAACCATATATCAGCAAAGAAGAACAAAATCAGCAACAGCATACTCCTCGAAAGATGATCTGTTGCATGATATACACGAGCTAGCTGTGGCTTCAGGAGACCTAAATTCCAGAGCTAAAGTGTATAAGCATATATCAAATACTACACCACATCTATATATCTTCCCTCTTCACTAGCTCTAAATTTAAATGGACTCATCTTATGCTGTCAAAGATCTTCTTCACTTTCACTCCAGCAAATTAGCATCATGATACATCTCCGAAGAATGTAGAACTTCGCCCTCTGTTCTTTCACTAACAATCGGCACCGGCAGGCGAAAGTTGGGCACTGCAGCTTCTTCTCCCTCTTTGCCATTGCCATTGTCATTGTCATTGATCTCTTCCCAGTTGTAGTACTCTTGTACAAGGAAAAAAGAAGAGATGGTCAGGCTTAATTAGACAAGCTTCTGGCTGTGGCTTGCACTTGGATTCGAGATCTCGTTCGCAATGGGTTGAGAGCTTTATAGATAGCAACAGACAGAAGTGGCAACCCCCATCACTTGGGGGGCCAAAGACAGTGATTTGTTGGCAGATGAGATGATGGTAATTATTAGATTGCAGCCGCTCCTTAATCTGATTAATTAGGCATTAATAAACAAAATGATTTGAGGGGTGAGTACTTGAAAGACAGATGGGATTCATAATGGCCATCGAAGAAGTCACTTCTGACTCACTGAAACCAATAAGGAAAGCCTGCACTGCTACTCCTTTCTTTTTTTTGATCAACATTTTACTTCCCACACTCTAAATTGAAATTCTAATATATCATATGAATTCGAACAAAAATCATGTACAAAATCAAGCAATATCAATATTTATTAGGGATGATAAAAATAAATCCTACCTGATAATTCGATTTGAGTCGATCAAAAACATCAAATTTGGATTGGAGATTTTTGAGTTGGGTTCAAATTGAGTTATTTTTGGATTGTGTTATGATCGGATCAAGTTTGATACTGATAAAGTAATGGAAAAAATAATTAAATAAAATTATATAAAAAATAGTAAAAATTTTATTTTTAATCAGGTTATTTGGAATTGATCGGGCTAACCAAGTTAGGATATAGAGTTTTCATATTCAGATTGAGAATTTTTTATAAAATCTTTAATTCAATCTAATCCGAACCTATCTAATCCATCTAAATTAGCAATCCTAATATTTATAATAAATATTAAATTAAATGAAATAGGCGAATCTAATAAAGCTTATTTCTTGTTAAATTGTCTATTTTTTTTTACAAAGAATGAAGCCTAGCTAATACTAATAAATTAGTCCCTGTACTTTCTTGTTAAATTGTCTCTCTAAACCGATAAATTAATTTAGGGAAATAAACTGAAAATGACTGTGCGAGACAAAATAAAGAGTTGTGATATGCTCAATGAAAAAATCTCAATGAAAAGTTCAATGATAGACACATAAAATGATGGGGTCCACAAAAAGTGAAATGGTGGACCATGAATGTATGTATCTATCCTTGAACTTTTCATTTAGATTTTTTCATTGAGCATATCACAACTTTTTATTTTATGACACACGAGTAAGATAAATTAGTTGTCACACTATGTCTATAATTCCTTCCTCAAATTCACCTAATTAATCTTTCAAAAGTTGGCATTGTAATCCTGACTATTTTTTTATTATTTATCTTTTGTTTTTTTTTTATAGATTCGTGTTTTCCCTAACCTCATAGTTTTTTAAGAGCAAATAAACAAAAGATAAAACAACATGAAACATGGATATTGTATAATTGAATCATGGCATAACAAAGTAATACATAACATGAAAGATAAGGAATCTGATTCAAGAGTTATTATTCTTGTCTTTTAGCATTGGCTGAAAGATTCCTAAGGAAGAAGACGAAGCGAAAACAAAAGAAGAAGATCTTCCACGGATGCTATAGTTGACAGTGCCAAAAAGCTCTAGGTCAACGAGAAATCAAGAGTTCTGTGAAGATTATCCTAAACCTTTGAGCACCAACCCCTTATATATAGAGATTAGATATGTTATCAGCTCATAGATGATAACCGATTAGGCTAAAGGATTCAACACATTAAAATCATATATAATAATCTGAAACCCAATAAACATAAGTTAGATAACTTTAAAGGGTTCGAATTGCATTCACATGTATAACTTATAAATAAGTCCATCTAATAAGGATAATGATATTCAACAATCTTCCACTTGGGTTGCATGTGAGTTGTATATAAAATACAAGTAGAACTTTAGTTGATATCAAACTTTATGGATACAAATATTTCTGTAAACAATTTGGTCTATTAATTTCATTAGTATAAGACTAAAGAGGTCATAACTTCTATATATGATCGTAACAATTCCAAACAGTAATTACAATACTAATATCATTAATGACATAAATAAATATGTCGATGTGTAGTATGGAAATTATATGAAATATGAACAGTATATGTCAATTTCTAATTGGTCCTAAGGAGACCCTAAAATAGGTCTAATCATATTTGCTAACTTTATGCTAAACTGAAACAACAAATCATGATCAACTTGATAATTCCAAAAGAAATTTATATATCATATTTACAAACATCAAATTCTAAACAACAATAGTGAATCATGATATTTTTATTTCAAAGTGTTCAATAAACAAATAAAATCCCATGAATATTTTGAACTTTAACTATGTACAATAATTAAAATAAATATTTATCTTTATTATCAAATATAGAGCAATAAAATAAATACAGACTCCTATTAATGAATTCTTTTTCTATAATGACTCCCATATCTATAATATGCACATGAAACACCTTATACACTAAGCCTTTGGTGAGTGGATTGACCAATATGGAATCTGTAATGATGTGCTCTTTCAAGACCTGACAGCTTTGTGATGAAGTTTCATAGCCAAATCTTGTAATTAGATATTTCATAGAATGCCACCAATTCTACCTCCATAATAGAAGTGACTACTACCATCCACTTGACACCCTTCTAAGATATAGCCCCTCTAGCAAGCATGAAAACATAGCTCGAAGTAGACCTCCTACTATCCAAGCATCGAGCAAAATTGAAGTGGCTCTAGAAAGTAGAATAGTTGTGCCTTTTGGCACGGTTAGGGTATGAAGCAATTCGGGTGGAGAACCACGGTAATGCAAATTGGCATGACCACCCCTTGATTTGGCTTTGGATACTTGGCATGACCATGCCTTTTGGTACGGCCTGACCTTGCTTCAACTATAGAAATCTGGCACGACCATGTGAAGTTATATGACCTAGACTTGCTTGTGCTCTAGTAGAATGGCACTGTTGTGCCCCTTTGGCATGGCTAGGGCTTTCTTGCCCATGGTGTGGAGCCATGACCATATGAAACCACACGACCAAGCTCTGCTCTTCTTCCTAGATCGCTCCGAAGCACGTCTCAACTCTATTATTGCTCTAGAAATGTATCCTATCATCAGCAAAGAAAACAAGGAGTACATCTCTAATAAAGAGAATAATTATGTTGACAATATGATAAGGAGGAATGAAATAGCATGGAACATACTCGACAAAAATAAGTGAATGTGCGTTAAAGCGTGCATAAAAGTGTATGTAGTCTATGCACATCACACACTTATATTTGAACATTTGCTTGTCTTCAAGCAAAATACTACAATCTAGATTCATGTGCTTTTATAATACATCATAATCTCTAGTGTACTAATCCAACTCTGTCATCTAGTTTCATTAGTGAGCTTGATCATAGAATAACCTAAGTGTGACCTAATTATAAGTTCTTGTGCATGGTGCGATAAGTGACCTAAGCTCTTCAAGTTTCAATCCCTAATCACTGTCAAGTCATCATC
>JBBMJZ010413101.1:10893552-10908262 GCA_037833815.1 Zingiber zerumbet | reverse complement strand
CCCATGGTCATGAATTTCGAGTCACTAATATCTCTATCAAGCGACCAGGATGTTAACTCCTAATCCAAGATAGTGATGAATCCTCTATTGACTCAACACTATTCTCTCTACGCTTTGGCATACACCCAACTACCGTATTAATCATAATCCGATTAAAGACTACTTTTAACGACGTCAAAGCACATAACGCCACACATAGAATAAATGAAGGTCTCAAGTCAAAAGATCAGTTACACTCATTCGTAATAGGAATAACCAATATGCTTAATACGTGGTCTCCTTTTGAGCGGGTCGTGTCCAGTGTACCTCTAAACTCAAGGCACCCCCAAGTATAACTTGGATATACATTCCTTGGTCTATCTCGACCTAGTCATACTCAACGTTGATCTAGATATCCATGTCTCCTCTAGATATCTATCTTATCAAGGACTATTTTTAGATTAATATAACCATTCATCTGTGGTACTTTATCATTAATCATATACGTACAAAAAAGTAAATAATTAATGATAAATACTTATCTTTATAAAATAATTATCCATAAAATACATAAGAAGTGTTTTAACACATAAGTGCACACACTAACAGGCCGCACGGGACCAACAAATGTATCATTCATTTTAACAAATGATTTTTTGAGATTATACAACAGTAAAGCCAAAATTATTAATCAAGATTAGTTCATAATATATACTATTATTTATCTAACCAGGTAGGATCAACTAAATTATTCTCACTTTTAAAAATAACTAAGTATTTTTTCCTTTTTTTTAAAAAAAATATATTAATTAATATAAGATCATATATCATCGCAAAATATAATATAGTTTCCTTCTTCATTTCTTGTTCCAAATCTATAACTCTCATGCACCTTCTTATATTTCTCATTTTTCATTTCAACATGTTTATTTAGATCACCTCCTATTAAAATCTTTTCATTTGATGAAATATTTTGTAATATTTTATTTAAGTCGTCCTAAAATCTTGATTTGGTAGCTTCAACTAATCCCACTTGCGGTGCATATATGTTAATTACGTTTATAGTTTTTTTTGTCACTATATTATTTTAAGGGATATATTCTATTCATTTTTCTAACTACTCCTATAATTTCATTATTCAACAAACTATCTACAACAATATCTATTTCATTTCTTGTTTTATTTTTTCTTGTATACTATAACTTAAAATTCAAGTTCTCTATATTTTTATTTTCTCACCTACCCATTTTATCTCTTGTACACATAAAATATTAATTTTTCTTATAATCATTGCTTCCACTACCTCTATTAATTTACCAATGAGGGTTCTTATATTCCATGTTCTAAATATTACACTATTAGTTTTCTTATATTATTTATTTTTATCCATCCTATAATATTAGAACTTTTATTCTTTAACACTACTGTCAAATTCTAATTAAGATATAATAGTCCTTACCGATATATTACAGTCAGATCTTACAATACGAATTGATACTTATTTAATACTATATTCAAATTCTGAAAATATAACGGTTGTTATCGAACATTACAATAGGATCCTACTCTTCTAGACAACAATCTAGTATTAAAATAATAATTTAATTTATTTATTTATTAAATATTTATTAGAGTTTAATATTAACTGACCATCTAATCCCATCTTTCTCTTTTTAAAAGCTTTTTATTTTATAAAAATAAAAAAGGGAAGGCTTAATGGCTCTCAAAAAAAAAACACAAATATCTGTAAACGAGCTCAACGTCATATTAATTAAACCATGGTTTTGTGGATGACATAGTGACAGAACTGTTCTTTTTTGACTTGTTCTTGCGTTTTGGAGTTGGATTGGTAATGCTCTATTAAAGCAACTAAACCCGTCATTTGGTAAGATTTCCATCTTTCCACGTAACGTGCCTCTTTTTTTTTTTAAAAAAAAATTAATATATATAAAAAATTAATAAATTTAATTATACTCATTGATTATCTTTGGTATAATCGATCTGGCTTAGGAATGCACTCTCTTTCATTTAAATAATCAAATAAACTTTGTGCAAAATTGTACGCGTACCAAGAAGATAAACAAAACACTCGGTTCATCCCTTCAGCGAACCGGTCCGAATGTAATCAAGGATGGTCCTCCTCCAATCAAGAGGGATCCCAGATCTCCTGTTTCCTACGGACCATGCACCACCCTATTCCCTCGAACAATTGGTTGAAGCTTTGAAATGCCTCCCCGCGTGTCATCCTCGACGGTAAAATTCTCCACCTGTCCCTCGCAGTCGGTTTTGAACGTATCGATGACCAGTACAACCTGCAAGTTGTCTACGACAACGGCTTCTACCCACTGGCGGAAGAATACTAACGCCGAAAAAAAGGAATCAATTATAAAATCTCTCGGTTCTGATCTCTTTCTCCATTGAGCCGATCCTCTGTAGTTTTCCTCGGTCGCTCCGGGAATCGGCATCAGCAGGGCTTCTCGGCGCCAGGGGGAGGAATCGAGGTCGCTGCCGTGATGGAGGAGGAGAAGGCGGCCCAGGCGGCGGTGGCCGCCGAGGCGTTATCCGACAAGGAGGGGCACGGATCCGACTGTAGCCCCCTCGTCAGTGGAAGCGGCAGGGAGATCCACTATGGCGGCTGGGTCTACCACCTTGGGGTGAACACTGTCGGCCATGAGTATTGCCATCTCCGATACCTCGTCCTCAGAGGGGCGTACATCGTCATGTACAAGAGGGACCCTGAAGAGCACCCTGGCATGGTGAGTGGAATGAACTCTTGATGGATTCCTTCATTTTCTGTTCCTCGATTTTCGTTGTTATTATTGTTATTTTGCCTATTTAGTTTTTTAGGCTGATTAGCTTTTCTGTGGACGGAATTGTTTCTACAATGCATTTACTGGTCGGTGAATAATTGGACTGACCTTTGATGAATTAAGTAACTTATGTTTTTCTGATTCTTTAATAAAATGTGAAGTAACGAGGTAATTGATACTTAATTGTGATCTTGATATGGTAATATGCAAAATCCTTTACTAACCCGAAGCGTTTGCTATCATGCGTGTCAATTTGGTAAAAAGCCTGCGGTCACCCTGCAAACAAAAGCTTGTTGCCATAAACTATGCTTCGGTTAAGTCCATGAAGGAGCTGTTCTTGGACTTTGCTGACTGCTTTGATTTTTTACTGTTGAGATGACATTAATTAGTAGTTAGATATGAATCTGAAAGTGAAGCTGACTACTATTCTCTCTCTTATTTTGCTCCATGTATGGTTACATTAGATATGTAGTATCAGTATATTTATGTGTGCTTTTCCTTTTTTGTTTTTGCAACAGAAACCAATTAGGAAAGGAGCTATAAGTCATACTCTCAAGGTTGAGGAGGTAGGGCGCCGTAACATCAATCATGGGGTAATCCTCAAACTTTCATCTTTCACTCAAGGGACAACCGGTGTGTGGTCTTAGTGATTTGCATTATGTTTGAAAAATGTGCAAAACTCCAGTATGCTTCATGATATCTGTTTCTTTGTTTGCTCTTTTTCCCTTTGTGGTGCCACACAATTTTTCAAGATCTCTAATCTTAAGATTTCCTTCTAGCAGGAACTGTATGTTCTGAGGTTTTACAATCGGTTGGAACAAAGAAAACTGGGAGAAGTAAGCTAATGTTCTATTTAAATTGATTTTACACAATGTGTTATGTATTATGTATATATAATGATATGTTTTTTTTTTCAAAATGCAAAATTGCAGTAGGAAATCTACTTTATCCTGCTAAAACTCTATGGCTACAAAAGATTCCATGACATCGAACTAGCTACCTCAAACAGTGATCCAACCTTGTATACTATAGTTTTAAATGAAACAATGGCAGAAGTGTATTCCTCACTATCATATACATTATTCTTGGTCTCTTTTTTTTTTTCATTTTCAAAATGTTTAGTTCTTTACAAATTTTACCTTCTTTACCTTGCTTGTGTTAGTCTATTCTCCTATTCCTATTCATTTCAGCTGCATATGTTTCTATTAAATGCTCTTCACAGAAGAAAAATGATCTGAAAAAGATATTTGATGCTGACTGTGCTAGTTGATTTATGCTCTCTTACTAGATTGCTTGTGCTTCTGCTGGAGAATCACATAAGTGGATAGAGGCATTTGAACAGGCCAAGCAACAGGTATGATAATAGGAATGCTGTTCAGTGTTTTGTTTGCTTATAGACAAACAGTATTTTACTCTTCATTAATCCTGCAAAGACATAACATGATTGTTTATATTTTACAATTAAGCCAATCTTGTTCATGTAATTACATATTAGCCCTCTACACAACTTGGTGATTCATGTAACTAAACCAAATAGATGGAACTATCACTAATTGATGACAACGACGACAGTATTAGTCTTTTGCATTTTTTAGGAGCATAATCTATGTTCCAAACTTGTTATAACTGCAATTCATTTAAGGATCATGAAGATATTTAGTGAAAAAATCAACAAAGATATCACAGAGGTTCTTGCAAATTTTCAAGAAACCAACTTTTGTTGAAAAAAATGTCATGGTCAATCTAATTTTGGGCTTTTTATATGCCATTTTTATATAAAACCTTAAACTTAGAACTACCAATATGTGACTAAACCTACTATATCAATAACTCTATTAACTTTAATACACTTGCTATAAGAAATGTACAATTTCTTTATCAGCATATTTGTATTTCTATCTTAATGTTTGAATTAGAGTGGCATATGTAGAACTCATAAAGTATGTCAAGAATGAGAAGTTAAAGATTTTCAAGAGTCTAATATCTATGCATCCACATTGCATTTACATAAATAATTTGTAGCACTATCTACCAATTTTTTGACTGAAGATTCAATTCATTTTTGTGAACTTGGAAATTTCATGCTAATGCCACCCCTGAGCTTTAGCAGCACTTCACAACCAAAAGTCATAATCCAAAGAGATTACATGGCAATTCTATTATTTATTTACACTGAGGCAGATGGGTGTCTTCTTCTTTTTTTATCTTGCATGCTAGGTAGAATCATTCCTTAGACAAAGTTATCAATGCTAATATAGTCCTTGCATTTCTTTTTACTTTTCCCCCCTTGTTCCAATGCTGGCATTATTTCTGTGGCAGGCTGAGTACAACTTGTTGAAGGGGAGTACCCGCCAAAGATTCAACATGGATGGGGAGTATGTTTCATTTTCTTATGTAACATAATTTTAACAGATCTCTATTTCTAACTAGATCTTACATTGAAGATAAATTTCCTTTGTGTTCTCATGCCTCATAGCGTTTTTTATTCAAATAGGTTTAATCTTGAAGGGCATCGTCCCCGAGTAAGGCGATATGCAAAAGGCTTGAAAAAATTGATAAAAATTGGTAAAGGTAAGCAAAGCTTCTGGATGTAGTTCTTTACTTTTCTATAGATTTTATTGTAAAATGGATTCCCCATTTATCGCCAAATGATCAATTTAAAATACATTCTGCTTCATATATATCACTTTAGAAAATGAGGGTTGATTCATGAATGTTGGCATGATATTTTGCAAATAGAAATACTTTCTGGAGGAAGTTTTGTGACATGTAAGTTTGAAGTATCTTTGTAAAGGTTGCACTTGAAAATTTTAGATCTTTCATTTAGTTTTTTTTTTTCATCTTCACTTTCCTCTCTGAAGGGTGTGTCTACACTCAAAATTAACATTCTAGTGCCATTTTAAAAGGATAAAGTTCTCGAATTTGTTTTCTTACATCTCTAGTTTTGTCCTGTGAGAGGTGTGAATTTGATATTTTTGGCAGCTTCAGAGTTCTAAACATGCATGGCATGTGATGTAGTGCTTCATGCCAACTGGGAGGAACAATGTTTACATTGCATCTGATGATGTGCTCTAAGTGTTCCACATTCTGTTACTTTCTACTATGCTCACACTGTCACACAGGAGCAATATAACTTGTTTAATTGGATGAAATGAATACAAAAATGCACAATGAGTGTTTTTTTTCATGTGGAAAACTTATTCCTCTTGCACTTCTCTTCCCTCTTAATCTACCCAAGTAAACTAGCCATAAGTTTATGAAGTGGAAACAATGATTTATTAATAATTTTAAACTATATTTTCTGTTATTAGTTTTCATAATAGATGAAAATAATAAATAAAGAAACTTATTGATAGCTGTTCAAATGTGTCTTCAATGTAAGAGATACAAAATAAGACTGATTTAGCTTATTCAGATATTGAAGTTAACCCTAAACACTAATTATAAATTAATTGGACATCATTATTAATTTGTAACTCATTTTTATTTTTATTGACAATTTTGGATGCTCGAAAATCTAAATTTTTCAAAACTTTATTTGTTAAAAACAAAAACAAAATTAAATAAAAAATAATTTTAAATTTTTAAGCATGAAGTTTAGGTCTATTACATACATAATCAGTTTTCCCTTAAAGCAGACACAAGTAATATAAAAGAAACTAAGCTTATAACATGAAGTTTAGGTCTGTTTCATTCACTTCTTTTTTTTTTGTCAAAGGAAACAAAAGGGAAATATTGTTGGAGAAATCTTTCTATCATTTTATTTTTGTTTACATTTCCTTCCTTCATATGAAATACACACTAAAAGATACTTGCTTGATCAACTTGAAGCATGTATCAATTTCATTTAAAAACAATTTAGTATTGAAAAGTGATTATTTTCTTATTTTTTTAGGAAGATCAAGCATATAACAACCAAAACAATAAGTCTTATCCCACTAGGGAGTCTGTATGGATCCTTCTACGTCATTAGGCTTTATCCCCTATTATATCATCATTAATATTTAAATAAATTTTATCTTGTTTTATCGTTGTTAAACAAGTCTTCTTTGGTCTACCTCTTTCTCATTTAATGTGCGTATTTATTATAGTTTCACATCGCCTAACTAGAACATTTATTGGTCATTTCAGTACATGTTTGTACCACCTTAAATGTGTCTTCGTTAATAGGTGCAATCCTAACTTTCTATTTAATATTCTCATATCTTATCGTGTTCATCCTCATATATCCGTACATCCACCTTAACATCTTTATCTCTGCAACTCTCAGCTTTTGTTTATGTGCTCGAGTCATAGCCCAACATTTAGTCTCATATAATATAGCAGGTTTAACCAACGTTTTATAGAACTTCCCTTTGAGTTTTAAAGACACTTTACGATCACAAAGAACACGTGATGCTCTCCTTTGTTTTAACCATTCCATTTGTATTCTATATAAAATATCTCTCTCAACCCCTCTATCCTTTCAAAAAACTATCCGCATTTAAGTTGGTATGGGCATGTACTTAAAGAACCAATAAATGCTCTATGTGAAATTATGACAAATACAATCATTAAACGAGGAAGAGGAAGACAACTTGGTTAGCAACGATAAAACACGATAAAATTTATTCAAATATAGATGATGATGTAGTAGGGATAGAGCACAATGACATAAGATGATCCATATAGTCGACCCAAGTTAGTAGGATAAGGCTTGGTTGTTGTTGTATGGTATTAGAGCAATAGGTATCACTTGTCTCCTATTTTTACCACACAATCTCTCTTTTCTTGTGTTTGTCACCCTTATTCGATCACCTTGTTGAGCAATCACCATCCTTAAGGTCCTTTCATCCTCACTCGACATAAACCCTATCGAATGCACGTGTGGGGTTCTTAGCAATTGTATGGTTGTAGAGCTTTCCCCTCTCACTCGATCCACATACAGTATAGGTTATTGGCAAGAAGTCACTTCTTGGTTGATTTTTCTCCTCCCTTATCTTTGAGGCAATCTTTATTATTAGCTTATATGGCCTAAGATTACATTGATTAAATACATCTAAGTCGTGTGTCATTAAAATGCTAAAAGGAATACAAGTGAGTGAAATCATCAATTGTCAAAACGTATTTCAGCACGTCTAGGTATCACTGAGCAACTTTAGCTGAACCTGACTAGCACCCTAAATATCCATCCTCCTGTAAAATCTGAGGCTAAAGAAAACATAGAATGAGCATAAAATTGTAAAGTGGGTAAACAAAAATTGATGTGTATGAACTATAATCTTATTTAAAACTTTAAGAATCATTAACTGATTCATATTTTAACATTAGAGTTTTACTTAAACATATAATTAGTATTTAATCTTTGTATCATACTATCATTTATTCAAATCACACATGTTTATATCAACAAAAACACATTTAAACATTTGTCATAAAGAAAATAAATAGATTAAGAAGTGAGTCATTGGAGCCACTTGTCGGAGCCAAGTCCATGGATATGAATATTTTTTGACACATGAACTGAAGCCCTCACCAGTGATAAATATCATTGACGCAATAATGACCTCATGCAACATATCAATATAGACCAAACCCATGTACCATGTGGCACACAAGAGCTTTGATCATATAGTTAGACTCAGTTTTTTTACCTGTTAGCATTTGCTTCACCATTTTTTATAATAGTCATTTATTCACTTTGGTATTCACATTTGAAGCAATTTACATTTAAGATATGGTTAGTTTGCAGGACTAATCTATGCCACCATTTAGTAATTGTTGCAGTAATTTACCAATGTACTAAAACATGGCTTCAAGATCTAAACTATAACATAGAAGGAACATGTTAGTATATGATAAAATCAATATCAAATATGGAAGGTGAAGAATTCTTACTATGGACATACATTCATAGTGAGCTTGGTTAAGGTCCAAATTTGTTGTACAACAGCCATCAGGAGCTTTGGGCATTTAAGCTATGCATACAAACAATAAGGATAATCACATATCATATGTTTCTAATGCTAATTTCTTCAGTACACTAATTCTATTTGTGGTTACAGGTCCAGAAATGCTTATTCGGCAATCGTCAGGTCTTGGAAGCAATGCGAGAAGAGGAGCATATTTTGAAGGAGATATAGGAGATGTGATTGAAATGCATGATTGGAAATGTGTTCGGACTGTCAATGGTACCTTTCTCTGTCATTGCTGCACTCATCTAGAGAAAAAAATAAAGAAGCTTATAATAGGTACTATAGGTAATAACTAGCTTGGAAGTTTCAAAATGGATTCAAGAGATATATGCATAGCTCAATCCTGTGATGGCATCTACAAGTTAAGATCTTAAAGGCATATTGGTGGGAACTAGGATTAACCCCTAGAAAAGGAACACTGATTAAATTGGCAAATGATTGTAAGGATATGAAGTTTACTAATTAGAGAATATGATCAGTTGGAAATACATTAATGGGAAAAAAATTAAATTATATCTTAAAGAAAACAAAAGCTGAAAAGAAAACACTAAACCATAAATAGAGAAAATAGATGCTTCATACACTAAGCTAAAGGGGACTATTTGGTTTATACTCTGGTTTTAACATGAACCATTTATCAAACATTTCTATGGGCCAATTTTATGCAAATTCTTTAAGATAAATCTCGCGGCATTTTTTTTCATAGTACGGAATCTAATTTAACTCGATCTAATGATTCTTTCATTAGCTTATTTTTCTTTATCGTTAAAATATTATCCATAAATTGGTTTATAGAGTTTATCTAGTTTAAATTCTTAGATCTACAATTATTTCAATTATTGGCCTAAAACATGCTTCATTAGTTATTTGAAACAAGAAGAAACTAAAATGATTGATAATTATTGACATTAAAATTTGCAACTCTACATGTGAAGGAATGTGATCAAGCCTGACTATGCGCTTCAAGTGAACCCTACATGGACAAGGAGTTTCAAGGAAAGACATCAAAATAAGCTTATAAGTAATACTATAACTCTTAATTTTGACCCACTCAAATTGATCAGGTCCTAAATTCACCTAATTAAACCTACGTTTGGTCTAATCAAGCCCCCTACTTTCTGAATTAAGACCAGTTAAGACTGAACTTTGACTTAGCGGACATGTTTATGACTTAATCAAGGCTTGGTTGATGTAATCATAATCCTGTGATTTGATCAAGAATATAGTATAGCTTTATGAATATGATCCTAATTTGAACGTTAACATGACCAAGCTCCATCCCAACTTGATTGGCATGATTAAGATCCTCATGCTTCATCAATATGATTTTATTTGGACTTTGACCAAATGACACATGGCAATTTGTCAATTTGGAAATATTTTAACACTAATGTGGCACCATGCCAATGTGAACATGACACCATAAATGGCAATATGAAACTTAGAATGACAATAACAAAAGAAGATTCACCAAGATGACAAAGGTGCTTTAATGACCAAATAGAGTCTCTCCTAAAGGTCTCCATGGCATCAAGACAACAATTGACCATGATAAGGTTAGCTTACATGAGATTGGGAATATACATTAATTCCAAGCAAAAGGTAATTAAAATCCCCAACAAAAGTGTTTCATGATAACTTCCCCATTTATGATCATGACAAAGTAATTTACATCTCCACAAGATGGCCAGATGGTCATTGCATGCAGGTGGGATCCTCTGGTCCGCAATTTGTGGACCAGAGGATGGTCCACTTTGTGGATTGGTCCATTTCAATGGACCCCATCACTTAAATAGATGAGATCCATTATAGTCCACTAATCACAAGTAGTGTACCATCATCTGGTCCACAAATTGTGGACCAGAGGATCACGCCTGCTTCCTTTAGGTCATTAGCATAGATATACGTCTATCAACACAAAATGCACTAAACCTACCTAATGTATTTTCCTTTAGGTCAACACAATATTTTAATTTAGCAGCACGTTATGTAGATAGACAAAAAAACTCCTAGGAACTTTAACTAAATAGATAATCATTTAATCAACTTTAACAAGCTAAAATTAGGCTTATGATTTGAAATAATTCTAATCAATTAGAAACTTTTAATCGATTACTTAAAGCTTATAAACAATTGTAAGTCATGAGTTATGGTTGTTAATCAATTGGACATCAATTCTAATCAATTGAAAACATTAATCAATTAGTTGATCGATTCCAATTGAATGTGTCGCAATTTCAGCCTGTTAATCAATTAAAAAAAATTCTTAATCGATTGAAAGCAAGATTGTATCGCGACTCAAGGCTTTTATTCGATTAGCAAAATTGTCAATTGATTAGTTTGATCAACTAAAAATCTATCCTTTATTGGATCTCGTCATCCTTTATTTGATCAACCAACCAATCGATTGGTGTCAACTGAATAGATTGAATCAATTAATTTCCATTGATTATGTTCGTTATTTTAGGCTTGGTAATCGATTGATTAACCAAGCCATTTGATTAAACCATTGTGATTTGATCTAAAATTAGGTTAAACATAGCGGTTTTCCCAAAGATAGTAACGGTTCACCACTGTTCTTCATGTTTTTCGTGAAATACATGAACGACATGGAAGAACAGGACTTTCCTAGATTTTCTATGCAAAAGATTTCGATGATCAAATACTAGAAAAGCCAAATCTAGCATGTAAACAAAGATCGACGAAAAATAAATAGTATTATCATGAAATCAAAGAGATAGATCTTTGGCTTTGATACCAACTAATAGATTCATGTATTCCCTAACCTTATAATTTCTAAGCACAAATAAAGAAATTGAGTAGAGATAAAACAATCTGAAACATAGGTCTTGTTTCATTGAATCATGACATAACAAAGTAATATATAAATGGAAAGACAAGGAACTTGATTGAAGAGTTATTTTCCTTATCCTTTAGCGTCGTTTGGAATATTCCCAAGGAAGAAGAAAAAGTGGAAGCAAAGGGAGAAGATCTTCTAAGGGTGTTAGGGTTAACGATGCTAAAAAACTCTAGATCAATAGAGAACTAAGAGTTCTATCAAAATTACCCTAAACCCTCGGGGATCAACCCTTATATATAGAGATCTTATCTGTTATCAGCCCATAAATAATAACGGATCAGGTTCAAGGGTTATACATATTAAACCCGCATCTAATAATCCGAAATCCAATAAACATAAGTTAGATCACTTTAAATGGTGCAAATTTTATTCACATATGCAATTTACAAATAAACTCATATAATAAGGATAATAGTATCCAATATTTTTTACTTAACCCATTAAAATTCACTCATTTCACACTCGAAGCTCATCCACCCTCATTAAATTCAAGACCCTCAATTTTAATGGATGATCTGTCCTAGATAAAATTATTATTAGAAATTTGAATGGAATAAGATGGAAAAAAGGACAAAGGAGACTCCATTGTGAATGAGTTTTTAGTTTCACATTGGGAGTCTCATGACTATATTATTGATCTATATTGTATCTCATGCATTAATTTTATGAATATATGCATAGGGAAAGATTCTCTCTCAAAATATGGTAACAAAAATATTAATCAGAAATTAATGATAATTCTATAATCTCCCAAATCTTAATAAAGAGAATAAGCAAAATATGACCTGTGCATTGAATCCACATTCAATGCAGCAGGGGATAAATGTCCATATATAAGGAGACGAGATCTTAAGTAAAGAGAATCTTCATTCACCTACATTCCCCTCTCGCTTATCCTCTTTGTTGTGCATCTCTTGCTCGATAGAATACTCGTGATAGCATTTGAGTACTTTTCAGTTTGCCGCGACCATCAATACTGGTGGAGATCATGGTTTACTGTTGTATCATGTGAAATAGACGACCCATGATAACATTAAAACACAGTCGAATATGGGGTGAATCTGTTTTAAGCACACTGTGTCATATATATAATGTCACTATTTACGAGTAATAAAAAAACTCACTCGGATTCAAGATTACTTCTCGAGTGCTCGACATCTTTTGTTCCCAACTCGACACCTTGCTCGGGTTATATGCGTCCTAATTCAGTAGTACTCAACATCTTCGTTTCCCGACTCAGAGACTAGGGCGACTTACAACTCGACTTGCATCCACTTTGGAGACTTAGCATCCACTTGGGAGATACTCGTTAGTCGGACAACTTCTCACCTAACTCAACATCCGACGATCTACTCGGCAATCAAGCGATGTCTCTCCCGAGTCAATGCTCGATCGACTTAGTAGTCGGCAATACAACGACTCTACGACTAAGCCAGATTGCTAATCAACAGTCGGATGACATATATCCTTAACTCGGGCTTGACACTCTACTTCTCACTTTGCTTAAACGGATGAAAGTTCAGCCGAATCAACTCTGCCTGCTTATAGTCTAAAATTATCAATTCAGATCATTCAACGAATAAATCTGATTTTAATTTTATAAATTTAGAATATTTTCAGATAAGATTATCCAATAATATCACAAAATTCTCAAAGGAGAATAATACTGATGGTATCCATGCAAAATGCAACTAAACATGGCATTCAAGATCCTCAAGATTCAAATTCTATTTCTTAAATGAGTACGTGACGGATCTTAATGACTGCATTTGACCAAGTGTATACCATGCAGGAGTTTTGAGAAACTCGGCACGGTATACCTATGCCTTCCTCCACCTTTTAGGATCGAAAACCAGCGTATCCGATTATATTTTTCTTTATATTTTAGTCATCTATATTAATGGATATTAATCATGATTTATCTTCTCTCCAAGAATTTAAATATAGAGGGATAATATTTACACAAAATAAAAGACGGTAACCTTGATCTTCATCCATAAAACCTTATAATATTAGGAGTTTCACCTCCAGTAAAAAAGGACAACCTCCGATGCCGCCCCAGATGCACCCTTGACCTCCTCCATATTAACTAGGCACAGATTAATATGAACGCTAGAATAAATAAATTGTCTTTTCTAAAAGGGAGAGTTAAGAAAGAGTTAAATGGAAGAATAAAAAGAATATTCAACTCAGATTATTAATTAGTTTTTATATTCTTGTAAATTAATTTGTGAAAAATAAAGGTAAAAAAATATATTAAATGGACGTCTATTTAAAAAAAATTAAAAAAAGCATCCCATCGGCATTGTATTCCTAAAACACCCTTTATCTGTGTTATGTTGGTAGTTGGTACGAATAAAAGGGATTCGATAATTCCTATAACATGCACCACAATAGGTATAGAGTGAGTTTACGATTCAATTTAATTAAAATGAAATATACAATTATTTTATTATAAAAATGATAATTTTAATTAGATTTATTGACTATTTCTAAAGTGATTGATTCGATCCCACATAAAAGTTCGAATCGTAGGTATTTAGCTGACAACCTAAATATTCTACTACGACATCATACCCCAAGGATTATAATTTTTTCATTATAAAAGCTATTATAAAAGCTATTGATAGTTACTATTTACTGTAGTTAAATATTAAATCTTAAAATTTTAAATCTTTAATTTTAAATTCTGAACATTATTATATCAACATATTTTTATCAACTTAATTTAAATTATTTAAATATTGATAGTTACTATTTACGATTAGTGGATCGATTTAGTAATGCTGAATCGTCTTTTCGTGTGCGATAGATCGATCCAGCGGGGTTTGAATCGATTCAGACATCGTTTTCACACGGTCGTCTCACGATCGTAGACGTTTCCGGCCGTAATCGCGGCCCCAACCTCGACAGAAACCCCCTGGGTTCAATCCTCTGGTTATAATAAAGTTCGGGCCAGGTGGCCGGCGGCCGCCGACGGTAGAGGGTGCGACGGGCGCGAGAAGATGAGTCAAGCAGGGCTGAATCGATCCACTGATCGATTCAGCACGAAATTTGACGTGCGTCGCACCAAACCGCACGGAGTATGCCGCAACGTAAAATTACTC
>JBBMJZ010413101.1:10816485-10830332 GCA_037833815.1 Zingiber zerumbet | reverse complement strand
ACAACTTGAGTTTTGAGTTATTTAAATCAAATGAATGAGTTCCTTTTATAGGGATAAAAGGTTATTCCCAAGAGTTGAAAAGTTTCTTCCAAAATGTGAAAAGACATGGGTATATCTTTTCAATCATTTTCAATTATCATTAATTAATTCAATTGATTAATCACAATCACGATTAATCTTTTAATCGATCAATTAATTAAATAACAAAATTAATTATAATTTTATACATATCAATGGTTCTGTATACTTAAGTTAGTGTTCATGTAATCTCATTCATGCATCCAACTCGCTCATGTGCAAGTCAAACTTTTATCCGATCATATCATACCAACCCTTCATTAGATATTAATTTCTCATTTATTCGAAAAAATAATTTAAAATGGTCTAATCATGAATAGTGGTCTTATTCCTATTAATTTATTCGTCATCGAAACTAATTTTCCAACGGTTTCTTCTTAAGACTTCTTTTGGTAGGGTCTCAAACATCCTATTTCCTTCCCTTCTATAGTGGACTATATTCTCCTCACTCATATCTACAAGCCATTAAGCAATCCAATTCGACGTTCAAGATCTTGCTAGCCATGCTTGTAGCCCAACAAGATCTTCTCCCTGGATGAGTTGATCTGTAAACCAAGGAATGCCTGACAATAAAGGGAAACCCACTCAAGTTTTGAAGGCAAAGGTGTGGTCCTAGTCCTTAATGATGGTCATAGCTATGGTTGAATACTGTCGTCAACGTCACTAAAGGCAAATGCAGTAAAATTATGTTAGAAAATTCTAGATAAATAATAGATATGAAGATAAATGAGTTGGACGTGCGCATTGACCGCACATGTTGATGGAAGAATGGATATTGATTTATTGTCCATTTCTCTTTCTCTGCTATTCATTATGTGCAATTAGAGCTTACATTACGAAGAAAGGTTAAAAGCTTACCTTCTTCTCCTATATAAGTCCGTACAAGGAATTCATAAAGAGAAGAATTCATCATAAGAGTGAAGGAAAAACACAAGAGAAGGCTTGAGATTTGGTTTGTGGAATTTTGAAGAGCTTTCCGATTTGTTTGTGATCGTTCTTCCGACGACAAGCAAAGATCAAGATCTACCACAAGAGATCACTGTGAGTTTTACAGATTTGGATTTCTGCATTTCATGCATTTAGATCAACAATGATATCAAAGTAAATGTTGAATGAATGATAGATTTTTCTGCTTGCTATATGATCATGTTGTTGTGAAAGCATAAGATCTCTTATGCTTATAGATCATGTAACTATAAAAGGATCTGTGTAAGATATGCCAGTAGATCTGTTCGAATAGTATGCACCTGTTCATCGCCAGAGGAATCGTCAATGGAGTTTACTCTATTGGATTTTGCCGTTGTCGGGCTCGTCGCTGGGCACAATTGCAATTTGCGACCATCACCGAATCTGAGCGCAACAGATGATAACCATGAAGTTTGTCTCCATTTCTAGCCGGTGGACAATTAGAATGTCAATCCACCTATTATGACCGATGGGCGAAGGGGGTCAGAGGTGATGGCGGCATGGGTGATGGCGACGAAGAAGAGAAAAACTGTGTGGGTGATACCTAACAAAACGGAAGTATTAGATTTCGTACCAAGCATTAAGTTTCATGTATATGTTGTGGCAAAGTTTTTTTTTGGCAACCATTAAGTTTATTATTAATGCATTAGACTAAGGTTTATTAATGCATAAAAAAAACTTTTGAAACTCATGCATGTTGAAATTAATGCCAACACCGATAGCATTAGTGTAAATTTTTAATTAATACATATTGCAATTAATTAGAAAATAGTTTAATTAATTCATGGTTTAATTAAATTAGAAATTAAATTTTATTTTTTTAATATTTTAATTAATTGAGCATGGACTTGAATAATTGGGTCATTGAGACCAGTATGATTCAAACTATTGATTGGTTTAACCAGATCAGTTTGGTCCAATTAGACCGAGGTCTAGTTTAAATCATTAGTTAGTTTAAACCCTAAACCCTAACTAGATCTAGTTAGTCCTTTTAGACCTCGATCTGGTTCAAACTATTGGTTTATTTAACCAGATCAGTTTGATTCAATCAAATTACATTGAATCTAATTGAACTGGACCTTTCCATATTTGATCAATTGGACTAGATTTGTTCTAATATGCTAGATTTGATCAAAATCGGGTCAAATTGTTCAATGGGAAAATAAGCATTGATTTGATCAATAAATCAAGTTTATACTTAAATGGGCTTAAGTTAAACAATAACAACTAAACATCCCAATTAGTTTAGTTCTAATGAGGGCAGGGGAATTAGGATCTAGTTTCCCAATCGACTGGTTCAGTGTGTTAGTCAACTGGAGCTCCTCAAATAAAGAAAATTTATTTTTCTTATTTGGTTAGTTATTCTGTATATTGGTTCTATGCATATGTGTGAATTGAAATAAACTGGTTTTGTTACAGGTTTGCCGTTTTGTACTGACATTATTATTTTCAATTTTAGATGTTGAGGATGATATACACAATGACCCGTCGCAACATGTAATGCAATGAACTGAGAGAGGAGATTGAGATGACCTAATTTATGGACTCAGAGGACATATTGGACGGCTCAATCGACTGTTATGGAAGCTCGAGCAGGAAGAGTTTCCAATCCTGGATAATTATAGGAACTGGGTTTTGGTCCGGTCGTTGCCAATATACCTAAATGAAGTAGCACACCATTTTGGAGGCTCTCCGAAAGGCGAATCTCATATGTATAGTTGTGTGTGGAGTAACTTCACTATGTGAATCAAGAGGATCCCAAAGAGTTTGAGAATGATCCACAAGAGGATCCGAATGTAAATTTAATAGAAAATCTTGAAGTTGGTCTACCTAAGATTGCCCTAATTGAGTCCAAGATGAAAGGGTTAGTGTTGACCGCTATACTAGTGTTTGTTCTAGTGACAGTGGTGTTAGCTTATCTAACTTATTAGAGTGTTGTTGTTATTACTTTCGTTATGTACAAATAATATTAGCCCATTAAGATTAATAATAAATTCATGTAGTAGAAACTGTTATTATATACAAATAGTACTACTTTATGAAATGTTATGTTATGTGTTAACAAACAAGAAAAGGAATGTTATCTGTTAATAGTCCTAAAAGAATGATTAGTTCATTTAAATGTTGAGTTTATTTCATTATTTGTTCACTTAATGATTAGTTCATTTGATGAGATGTGTATACTAGTATTGATCAATGTTTGTTAGATTTAATTATACAAATGATGAGTGGAAACGTAGTTGCCACTTGATTTTATAAATCAACTCAAATTAATATTGAATCAATCATAAATTATATACAAGTGAAATATACTGAATTACTAAATAATATGTTTATTCATGTTAGATTATGGCTACTAAAAATATCATAGTTGAACTCAGTAAGAGAGAGAAATTATATGGGGATAACTACAAAATCTGGCATCTCAATATACAATATGTTCTTGAGGAACAAGAAGTTCTAGAGGCTGTAAATCAATTCATGGAAGAACTGGTTGATCGTTCTACAACACAGTACAGACGTGACCTTGATGCCTATAAAACATGGAAAATGAAGGACTTCACTACTAAGGGAATATTGATTAGTTCAATGGTGGATGACCTGCTATTTAAGTATAAGCCATTACCATCAACTCATGTTGTCTAGATAGCCCTAAAGAGAAGTACAGTGGAGTAAGTCTCAGTAAACTTCGTCAGCTGACAATTAATTTTGACAGATACAAAAAGCGCCCAAATGTCACCATGACCCAACATCTGAGGGAAATGACGAATATTATTTGGGAGCTAAAGTCTACTGGTCATAAGTTGACTGATGAATAATAGGTTCAAGCAGTAATCTGTTTCCTTCCTAATTCTTGGGAAACAATGAAATAGAATCTAACACACAGTGAAAGTATCAAAACTTTTACTGATGTCTCACGTCATGTTAAACTTAAAGCAGAGAGAATAAAATTCGCCAGAATAACTGAACAAGCTTTTGTAGCTGAAAGTTCTGGTTCCAAGAATAAGAAAAGATGGTTTAAGAGGGAACAGGAAAAAAAGGAAAAGAAGCTGGTGCTAGTGCTGTTGTTGGGCAAAACCAAATCAAGAAGAAAGGGAAAAAATATTGAGAAAAACCTAAGAGCAAGTTGACTTGCTATAACTGTAGTAAGAAGGGTAATTTTGATAGGGATTGTACTGAGCCAAAAAAATGTAGATCCATCTTTATCTTCTTGAACACGATTCGGATACGATAAATGATTTTGGTAGCTCGATAAAAATGATATGACGATGATGATCCTCACACACACACCATATTTGAGATCTTTGAACTTCCTTCTTTCCTAAGATATAAAAAATTTAATTTTTAGAATTACTAAGGTTCATCAACCAATTTTGGTCAAAATCGAATGATGGACCAAACAAACTTAAATTGACATAGAACCATCAGACCGAGAGAAATAATTTTTTAAACACGATTCAGGCACGAGAAATGATATCAAAAGCTAAATATAAATGATACAATGATGGTGATCATTATAATACACCATATTTGAGATTCTTGATCTCCCCTATTTCTTATGATATGAAATTTTTTATTTTTAGAATTGCTACGGTCCATCAGTTGATTTTAGTCAAAATCGACTAATAGACTAAACGACATCGGATTGACATGGGATCAAGACCTATGTGCTCGAGTAGGTGTCCTGAATGTATTCATGCCCTCAAATGTCATTGCGATATAATATATCGAGTGCGACAATTTTTTGAACATGATATGGGCATGAGAAATGATTTCGGTAGCTCCATAAAAATGTTACAATGATGATGATCCACACACACACACACACACACACACACACACACACACACACACCATATTTAAGATCCTTGAGCTTCTTTCTTTCTTAAGATATAAAATTTCTAAGTTTTAAAATTACTAAGGTCCATTAGTTGGTTTTGATCAAAATCGACTTATAAACCAAATAACCTCGATTTGACATGGGACCAAGACCTATGTGCTCGGGTAGGTGTCATGAATATATCCATGCCCTCAGACATCATTTCAATACAACATATCGAGTGCAACTCTCTTTTATATGAAAATCATTTTACAAAAGTACTTGTTTGATAAAATCTCATCAAGAATTCAACACGAACATAGATTAAGATAAAATAATTGTCATAAGATCATTTTATAACATGCCGAATGTCAATTTACAAGAGACAAATTACATGTGATTTCAACAATAACAAGAACAATTTAGAACATCTCAAAATAATCGAATACAACAACACAACAATTTTATAGAACCCATAAATAATCCAATACAAGAACAATTTAAAAACAACACTACACAACAATTTCACACAACACAATGCATTAATTTTACACAATACAATAAGAATCCAATATAAGAACAATTTAAAACAACACAACACACACAACAATTTGGAACAAAATAATACAACAATTTTACACAATCTATTAGATTATCTGAATGGGGAATGTCTATCATCCAATTTTCAAACATCTAGTTGCATCAAAAACATTCTAATTGCACATACCAACGCACACAATTTATATCTCTACATAAAATACATATCTGAATATATTTAGCAAAATATACTTATAGTTCATTAATCATAATGATAAGCTTGTGTGCCAAATACATACAAATGTTGAGCACTATCACAAAAGAGCACCAATACATATATCAACTTGCTGGGGGCATTCTACATGTTATTTTATTATAATCTAATTGTTTGTACCTACTATACTTATTTTTAACCTTTCCCGTGTGCTTGGATAGAATCCTCACCTTCTTCCTTCTTCCTTCTTCCAAATTGTACAAGGCTACTAGGTGATAAAACAATACATTCATGTCCACCTATTGGCCAATATTGTTTACTTCTACATGGATAAATATGATCCATATAAGTACTTTCTAAGTTTCAAATAAGAAATAATGCTCACAATACTTATACGAGACCAGGTTGTTGTATAAACACACTAAAAGTGTGTGTGAGCAAGGAAACCTTGAAATCTAGAACTCACACAATCACATTTACATAACTCCATGTCAACTAAATAGGATGATGATGAAGTTTATACCTTTATTTCTATTCTACTATGTGGATGAACCATATAATACCTAATTTTTTGTCTCCTAGTGTCAATCTCCTTCATAGCTAATGGCGTCAATACTCCTATAGAATTAGACACTTGCTCCCTACGGTTATAAAACCATTGAGCAACATTCCTCCTTGTGTTGTTTATTAGTACTATAATTGGGAGTTCTCGAGTCTTTTTGAACAATGCATTCATACTTTCAAAATAATTCATTGTCAACATTGAGTATCTTCTACCAGAGAAATGTGCATTTGCCTATTTTGTAGGTTTTATATTTTAAAGTCATTTATGAGCATCTACATATATCTCTGACATAGTCTGCATGATTCGATCAAATTGTGAAATTGTATTTGCTCTAGTTGCGGTCTAAAACAATCCTAATGCAAGTTTATCATGAGTATCTATAACCATATTATAAGACAGGTGATGACAACATAATATATGGTAAGCAGTAAGGTAAACTTTACTCATTGCAGATAATATTTCACGATGTCTATTAGATATAATTATCATATTTGATGAATCAACTGTAAGAAATATCTTTAGATGATTTAAAAACCACTCTTATATAAAAACACACTCAACTTCAACAATTGAAAAGCCAACTAGAAGAAAATTTCTATTATCATCTACTATTGTGGCCATCAATAATACACCAAGATACTTTCCCTTTAAGTGTGTTGCATCAATTCCAATTAATTTATGAAAATATATTCGAAAAACTTTTCCACATGCATCAAAAGCCCAAAAATAATGTTGAAATTTATCACCATTTCTTTTCAATGCAATGTATATATATGGGTTTCTATGCTTTAGCTAACAAAATACTCTAGAGAGATCACCATATTTATAGCTTTTACACGTGTATAATATGTCTTTCGATGTGATATATTCACTCTAAATTATGATTTCATTTCATTTCATTTTATTTTGAATGTTTAGGGGTCTATAATCTTCTGATGCCACAAAATAACTTTCAATCTGAGAAGTTATAAATGAAGATGTTTATTCAAGATAATCAACTGTTGCTATACTAAAACCGCACTTATGACACTCTAAATACTTTGTAACCATGAACTTAATATCTCCCCATGCAATTATTGTCCATGTACAATTTTCTTCATCACAAATTGCTTTAACTCTATTTTTCTTGATATCCTTTATTTTGTACATGAAGCGTATATTCATAGCATATTTAGCAAGTGTATCTTTAAAATGTTTTTGCGTTGTGAAAACCTACAATAAGAATTGATATATTTATGTTATTACTACTAAAATTGAGATGAGTTAACCTTATCAAAGTTTTAAAAAAAACTTTACATGACCAACACAAAATTCCTTAAAAGAGTTATCTACTTCTTCCATTAGCAATGGAATAAGTCTTATGTTCATTTCATATGCATCTTCAACTAATGGAAACTGTTTTTCAAGGTTGTTATATTCGTTAGTGTTGATTGGCTCATAAAACGAATAGTGCATATCATTTACTAAGAATTCATCCTCAGAGACATCCATTTAAATTTCTGCTTTCATTATATTCTCGTTGTGTTCTTATTCAATTCACGTATCCTCAAAAAGATCTTCCAATCCTATATGTACTGGGTCATCCTCAAAACTAGGAGCTTGTTCATTCAAATTGAAACTATAATTAATAGTCTCTCTAGTATTGACCACAACACTAAGGAAATTGAAGGTGTCATATTACTGGTACTCATATTTATATTTGGAGTAATGGATTTATTTTGATTTTCTATTTTTAAATCTATAGATTGCATCATAATTGTGAGCACCTCATCAGAAATTTATTCTTCCCTACATTGATACAATTAGAAATTTACCATATTGGGAACAAAAATTCTCTTAAGATTTAATATTTAAAAAACACATTAGACGAGTAGAGGTAGTCAATAGATCATTAAATATGTATCTTGTTAAAAAAACTTAAACTTCTTAAGGCTCATATTTATGTTTTTTTGGAATACTTACAATTGTAAGAACAGTGTCCGGAGTTTTAGAGCTATCGGAACAGTGATTTATACCAAACCAAAGAGGAAAACTTCAATTTTAAAGATGCTTGACCCTATAGGAAGATTTGAGCGCTGATCCAAAACAAGAATATATCTAAGTCTCGCCCGACCATTGCAGTTGGAGCTGACCGAGAGGAAGGTTGTGTTTCGCCGATTAAGACTTCGGTGGTAGGGAGGAGAGGGTCGTTGTTGTTACATTGTGCTACAGATCGTAGGATACACGCCGATGTTAGAAATGGCATGGTGTTTAGGTTTAGGTTTTCTTGTTATTTTTTATGAAGAAGCTACATCATTGTTGGCCGTTGGTGTTGGTTTGGCATTGCGAAGAAAAATTGAATTTGATTTGAATTTCTCTTTCGGCCACGAGAGAAAAGGCGGAGGTAAAATTGATCTCATACATAAAGTAATTTTCAAAATAACATATTACCTATTTGCCTATGATTGGGTAAAAAGTCATAGAAAGAACGGGAGGAGTTCTCAGGTCTAAACACCTAATTTTGGAGTCTCAGTAGTCAGTCCGTAAAGAAGTAGAGGAGATAGAATGTCGATCCCTCGAATAGCCATCGGAACACCAGCTGAGGCGACTCGCTCAGAAGCCCTCAAGGCCGCGCTTGCCGAGTTCTTCTCCACCTTCATCTTTGTCTTCGCCAGCTGCGGCTCCTTCATCGCCTTCGGTACGCACCATCTCCCTCGCCCTCTTCCCGATGCACACCTTCTGTTCGCTCATTTTTCCCACCGGAGGCCGCAGAGAAGCTGACGGGCGGCTCGGTCGCGACCCCGGAAGGCCTCGTCGCCACGTCCCTAGCGCACGCCTTTTCCCTCTCCGCAGCCGTGTCGGCGGCCTCCAACGTCTCCGGCGGCCACGTGAACCCGGCGGTGACATTCGGCGCATTAATCGGAGGCCACATCACGCTCCCCCGCGCCGCCCTCTACTGGATCGGGCAGCTCCTCGGCTCCGCCGCGGCCTGCGCCGTCCTCGACTACTCCACCGGCAGCCTGGACTCGGCGACCTTCGCCCTCGCCGCCGGCGTGACCGCGAGGCGAGCGCGGGTGCTGGAGGCGGCGCTGACCACCTTTGGCCTAGTGTACACAGTTTACGCCACGTCGGACGCGAAATGGGGCGGCACTGCGCCTCTCGCGGTAGGGTTGTTGATGGGCGCGAACATTCTGGCCGGCCGGGCCTTCGACGGCGCGGCGATGAACCCGGCTCTAGCATTCGGGCCGGCGCTTGTGAGATGGGCGTGGAAGGACCACTGGGTGCGCTGGGAGGGGCCGCTCATCGGCGGAGGCCTCGCCGGGTTCTTCTACGAGTACTTCTTCACGCCCCACACCTACCAGCCGATCTCCCCTGCCGATTACTGAGGTACCCCATCGACAGTTCTTGTTCCATTTATAAACCACCGAAAGCTACTGCTCTGTCTTTATTAAGTTAGCACTCACACCGACTGCTGATTTGACAACTTCATCCCTGTTTACCCTCAAAATGTGGAGATCTCTTTGTCTTTCATGTGTGTTTACAGAACTGCTCTTGAATAGAGAAGGCTAGTTAGAATGCAATTTGTGTCGAAGATTGACAATGCTTTTTGGGTCGTTTTTGAACAAGCAGCATTGCGTCTCTTATCTCAAATTCACAATCTTAGAATGGCTACATGATTTATAAGTTGGAAATCATTGATTTCTTTGCTCTTTCTCTTTCTCTTCTTTGTTGATCAGACATGGAATTAAAGAATAATGAAGTCCTCTTCCGTTTGAAATTTTAGATTCTCTTCATTTGAAACATTGTGTCTTCACTTGAACATGTTTAACATTCTGAAACATGACTTTTCATCCGAACCCAAGTTTCATACACTACTTAGAGTAGGATGTCCTGATTGTGATTCCAAGTCAATTATGGCCACTAGGAGTCTTGGAGGCTTGCTAAAAGGTTTCTAGTCCCTGAAACCTCCTCAGTGATCTCTCACCTAACCTTAAAGCTGTCTCTTTGCTTAATACGTGCAAACAACTATTGGCACATTGGAAGAGAAGAAGAATCCATCTCCAACGCATTTCACGTTGTTTTCCTTCATGTCATGACTTCATTCACTTGTGACTATCGTTCCAATGAAGTTGATGGTTTGCTATTCAGGACAGAGGCACGTAGGAAAATTTTGCCAAAATTAGTCAACAGTTGAACAAGAAAGATTGTGTGAAGTACTTGAAAACGTGTGATATTTTTTTTTAAATTTGTTTAGTTTTGCATTATAGCTGCACAATTCAGCTGTTTCCCGGTGCGGAACACGCTTAATCATGCTAAGAAAGTGACAATGAAATGATAGAAACAATTGCGCGTGAGGATTTATTATTTTGTAGTATTTTTTGGTGAATTACGTAGAATTAAGTTAGAAATTGTAGGGAACAGACACTGAGAGATTAAGAAGAGAACGGGGATTTCGATCATGCTGAGTTGTTGAAAGAAAAGGCGAGGTTTCGGAATTTGTCGTTGCCGCCCCGCGTCGACGAAGACGACGGCGGGGAATGCTGGAATGAGGCCGGCGACGGTGATGGCAGCTTCGACGCCTCTGGGTTCGAACTCGGAGCGATGGCGACGACGCGTGGGATCTCGACCCCGTGGAGGTCCGGCGGTGGGTGGCGCCACTGCGGCAGCGAACCCGTGAGGAGCAGCATCTGCAGCAGCGGCCCCGCCTCTATTACCGCCTCCACCAGACGCCCCTTCTCCGGCAGGCCCCTCTTCGCTGCTGCGGCCTCCAATTCCGCCAGTGCCGGATTGCTGCTCTCGCGTTCGTCGATGTCATCGGTAACCGCTGCGTCGAAGGTAAGGAAGGAGGAGGCGGGCGGTGGGTGCAGGCGGTCGACCTGATGGTGGAGGAGCAGGAGGGCGTGGCGGGCCTCGTCGCGCTCCTGGATGGCGGACTCGAGGAAGCCGGTGAGGCTGAGCGCCCGAGCCTCCATTTTACGTAAATCCTCTTGTGCGGCGGCGTGGGTGGACTCCAGCTCGAGGATGGCGCGGAGTAGCTCCGCCCTCTTCAGTTCCAGTTCCTCTCCCGCCCCCGCGTTCGCTTTGGCTCCGCGGTCGTCGTCCTGCCGGGCCAACCATTAAGAATCAAAAACTCTTACTCGAGGATAGGAATTAAACGAGTCGAATTGAGAGATACCTGATTATGCCAGAGGAAAGTAGCGGCGCCGCCACCGGAGGCCGCGTCCATGCGAGCTGGTTTCCGTGGCGACGGAAGTAGCAAAACGTCGAATATATAAAAAGTAAAGGCCAAAGAAAAAAGGTGCCCATATTTTAATTATGATAAATATAGCGCCTCATTTCTGAAATATTAAAAAACGTACTCCATATTAATGTTTTTTATTATATATTAAAATTATTTTAATTTAGTTAAAACTAATTAAATATTATTTGAATAACTCTAATCAAAACTATAATAATATAAAATAATTTTATTAAAATTATAAAATATAAATCAGTCAGCTAAAATTACTCTACTCTTGGTTTGAACCATGGTTTCAAATTTTTAGTCGTGCCGGAGTCTCGGTTCCAAACTGGAACGATATAGTTTCGATATCATATCGTGTCGTGCCGATACAATTTCGGTAGTTTCTAATTTTAAATATAAATGTAAGGCAAAACAAATAAATATATTTTTCTGTAAAGAAAATTGATATATGAACAACTCAAATTAAAATTGATATATCATAATATAATACCTTACTTAATACCAAAAGAAGTGACGTGAATCAAATGAAAACATTGGTTTTTGCAACATTCTGGTTAAATCAACTCCATAGTTTTCGAATACCCAGATTAAATAATCATCCCATGACATGCAATATTAATATTGATTTCTCCACATGTCTATCAGCATGTCTCGATTGACCCCTGAAAGTTGAATTTGAACTGTCACCACTAGAACTGGAACTGGTACAGGGACGGGCACAGGATAAGGATAATCATATGTCCCTGAGCTCTGGTATGATGGATCACCATATGATGCATCAGAACTATAATAAGAAGGCTGAGAGTATGATGAACTTCGATCAAAATCAATCTCAGCTAAACTCTCCCGTATATCATGATAATTATGGGATTTTTTTTGTTTGTCACCCTTAGATCGACGTTGATACTGAGTTTTAATAATTCTACCTCCATGATCTTCATCTTAGGTTGTATGTATATAATCTTTCTCACATGTCCAAGGCTCCAGTGTCGGAGTAAGGGGAACATAAGTGCTACAGCCACCAGATGCATCACCACTGTCATCACTTCCATTAGTACTTGCACTGCTATTGACATCACTATCATCATTTCGAACTTCTCGTCGAACTATAGTGTCAGAAGGTGATGATCTTTCATCACTATCATCATGCTCTTATTCATCAATTGCATTGAGTGGATTTTCACTAATTCTTAATTGACCCCTTTCTTTAAAAGGCAGAAGTTTTTATTGGATCGAAAAGAACACTAGAAGGGGGGTGAATAGCGATCGTTGAAAAATCATTATTGACTCAAAGTACGCAGCGGAAAATAATAACGAAAACAATGCTAACACACCAAGTTTTACTTGGTTCGGAGTCTTCGTCGACTCCTACTCCAAGACTCGCACGTGAGAGTATTTTCGTTGGGCAATCCACTAATAGTTCGCAAAAAGTTACACAATAAGTACAAGAACTATAATATAAAGTTTTACCGACAATAAGGAAAATAAAAACTGAGTCGCAGGTTGTCGGAGGAGCTTCACAGCGTCACAGGAGTGTCTTTGGAGCTGCACACAAGAAGGCAGTTGCAGAGAGAAGTTGTGTGTTTTGCTCCTGGTGGAAGGCTGCTTATATAGGAAGTTCCAGTCACCTGGATCCCTTTCGAGCGCCTGGACCGTGATGTCATCCATCCAATCAAAGCGCTCCAAGCTGGCGACAAGATCAATTTTTGACATTTCGGGCACCCAGATCCCTTCCAGGGGCCCGGACCAACTTTTCCAGCAGCCTTTATTTCCTCTAAAATGAAGTTAGTCCGAGACAATAAAACTTATATTACCCTGCAAAACAAGTGTTAGCACAATTATAGTCAAGAGTAATAATTAGATTTTGTCTCCTCGAGACCAGAATCTAGTCAAGATCTCAACTTAGATTTCCTAAGTGGATCTAAGTTGGATCGACGCATACTGTTCCCTCAAACGAGGAGTGCGTCCTCACCAAGTCACTCTCCTCCAGTGACTTATCTTAACTTACCGCTTTGTCAGGCATCTGGTCAACCCGTCAACCTGTCTGGACTTCATGCCAGCTATTCGGCCGGCCTGTTGACCAAGCTGGACATCGTGTCAAATATCCGGTCAGCCCATCGACCTATTTGGACTTCATACCAGCTATCCAGTAAGCCTGACGACCTAGCTGGATTTCTTGCCAGATATCCGGTCATCCCGTTGACCTATCTGGACTTCTCCTGCACACTTGGTTAAATCGTTAGATCATATTAAATCTAACTTAACTTACTTTGTCATTCATCAAAACCTGAGTTAAATCGTTAGTGCAACATGCACCAACAAGCTCCGCCTTTTTAATGCAATGACAACCTGAGTTAAGTTAGGAAAAAAATAAATGACATGGTTTTGAAGTTGGTTTTGTTTTGATGTTATGATTGGTAATTTGCTAACTTGATCCACCTAA
>JBBMJZ010413101.1:10804694-10816385 GCA_037833815.1 Zingiber zerumbet | reverse complement strand
AAGTAGATAAAAAACAATTTTTACTACAAATTTGAATTTTCAGCTTTCCTTTCCATAATGTGCATAGATTTAAACAAATTTTAACACTGTTTCAACCTTTTTCATTCAGTCTTGGGACTGCATCAGCATTTACTTCCAGACTACCTCTGTGTATGAACATTCATGTGTATACACACACATATACAATTAATTAATCTAAACGTAGTCCCAGCAGTAACCAACATCAATCAAACAAGCTGTACAATAATTTAACGTTTTCAGAAGTAATATGCAGAAATGATCTCAGATCTCACTAGTGTGTTACATTGCAATGTCTGTCGTCCTGATGAAAAATAAAGAATGACATTGTGCAACTATAGTTTAAAAAGCTAAGAATGTGAAAACAATGTAACATTTATTTGATTATTTCTAAACATTTTTCATGCTTTTCCAATATTTGATTTTTTTCCATTACTCTCTTTTTCTAAATTGACTAAAATTAAAATTAATTTTTTGATTAAAATCTGGTCCTCACAAATTTTATTTTCAACTTTAGTTGCTATTGCCACAACTTAGTGAGCTATAAAGAGGATAATTTTTCAATATTTTATTATTCAGTTCCTTTCTGATTGTTGATTAACTATCCAATGAGAGTATGTAAACCAAATAATGAGTTTAAAGAAAATTCATAACCGTCATGCAGATCGGCATGAGAAGCATACCATTTTGCCTACTGCCTAGCAAACAGAACAGGTATATGCCAACAATACCATCTTCCTCGTCTATTGGGAAAATGAGCTTCCTAAGTGGTCAGGTAGATATTTTGATGTATTTCACATAAGGTATAAGTTAGCTTTTACTTGTATTTCCATATTTCTGATGTGTGCATCAAGTTTGAATGAACTTGTCAAAGTAAACACAAAACTAAAGGAGTGAGTTGACTCGACGAGATTGAGGCACTTTGTGCCGCCCAAATGGTAGAAGACCTACAATGTGTTGGAGCTATGGAAGGGATTCTATAACACTAGGCGAGGAGCATTGAGTGGTTGCAAATGTGACCGTGGAGAATGTGTGTTTAATGGCTGAGAGGCTTGGTGCGAGGTGAACTTAAAAGGCATGGAGAATTAGATAGCATGGAGTAACGCTCGAGAGATTGGTGCATCCAATAAACTATAGGTCAATTGCTAGGTGCACATTTGGGTGACACAAAATGAGGTGGACTTGAAGGGCATAGAGGATCAATGACATGGAATATAATCTTGAGAATTGTGTCTTTAAGAAGTTCATTGTAGATGATGTGTTTAGCTGGGTAAGGATACACTACCTAGTTGCTTAGTTTGAAACCTTGGACCAAGGAATTGGTAGTTCTAAGTCATAGTTCTTATTGACCAATGGAATTCACATATCTCCAAAATAGTAAGATATTGTCCACTTTGAGCCTAAGCCCTCGTGAATTTTTTTTGGACTTTACCCAAAAGGTCTCCTACCAAAGGAGATATCTTCCATCTTATAAGTTCATTATCTTTTCCATGTATTTCCCATGTGGGACTTTGATTATATTCCCAACGATAGTGACTTAGTTTGATCTCAAGACTTTGCATAATCTTACAAAGAGGCAAGCTGAGTAAAGGAAGGACCACCAATTAGATAAAGTTATTAGATAAAGTCAACTAAAGGTTAACTCAATCATCTGGAGGTGAATGACTAGGAAGTCAACTAAGTACCAGGGTGAACAAAATATTTCAATTTGAACAACAATTAACTAGATGTGCCTTCTAGTCAACTAGAAGCTTGAGCAAATAGACTAGAGGTAAAATCTAATTGATTGTCAATATGGTCATTAGCTTTCCATCAGTAATATTTGTCTAGGCAATACAAAATGTGGTCATTGGAGTGCTCTTATAAAAGTTGTTGGGGAGCTATGAGTTGCAAAAAGGTTGCACAAAAACATTCTCCTTTTTCATATGAATAAGTGCTCAAATGACCAAAGCTCTCAAGGGCTTAAATTATGGTTAAAGTCTCCAACACATACACAAGTGTTTAGTAATCTCCTAATTTAAGTTTTACATTTCATTAACTAATTGAGGTTAGAGCATATTGTAATCATTCAAAGGTTCAGATTATATGGTGTTTCCTCCATCATCTCTTATGAAGGAGTAATTTGATATTTAATGGTGGCACATGGTTTAGAAGTGAGTCACTGAATCGTGTTAAATTGTCATGTTTGTATTGTCTTGTTTTATTATTATTATTTTTGTTGGGTTTATAACTTTGCACATTCAACCGGACACACACAAGCACCTGCCAACAACTAACAATTAAATTATACTTTGTATTTACAAGAGCTTTGTTTTAAGGTGTCATTTATCCACACACACCCCTTCCCCTCTAGTTGTACATGCAAACCATTACATTGATCCTGCATCATCTTCCTCGTGCAACTTACATTCCCTTTGTATTTAAACAGGCTAGATATCTTCTTCCCTCCATATCAAACCTGCAAGACAAGGTCAAATGATCTGTTCCTTTGTGTTGGGATAGTCTTCACTTTGCCTTACTCATCTGTACTCCTCATGAAGGATGGTAATATGCACCAAATAATTGAGATTAATTACCCAACTTTTTAAGTGATATTTTAGGTACCCGACTATGCTTAATAATAAGGTTTGACTGAGTTAGCTTTATAACAAAATTGTGTAGTTACTCATTTAGTAGAATATTTGCATATATCTACTCGGTCAAGTATCCATTTATCATCCAAAGCAGTTAAATAAAGAGGTTCAAGAAGCATATATTTAAACAAGTATGGCTTCTAGTACTGCTAGAAAATGTCCTTACGCCTATTAAGGTTTCACGCAACCCTATTTCTTATTTCCCTACCTCTACTATCATTAACGCTCGACATAAGGGGTGATACTGGAATTGACATGTTTGACAAGGCACTGGTGCATCTTGTTTTAATTGAGGGGCAATACTCTGGCTTCCATTGAGACTTTAAGCCTTGGTTTTAAATTCACACCAGAAGAACTAACACTGAGTTTGTTGCTAACATAGAAATCACAATAAAACTGTATAGGAGATAAATAGGTGTCATTTCCATTGTACTTGGCTAGCAAGGGATCAGAAAAAGATCCCTCAAATTCTGCAACTGAAGTAATAAGAATATTAATAGAAAACATCCCGAACAACCAAAAAAAGTGCTTAATGAACTGAAAGGCAGACAAAAAGCAAGTGTAGTTGCTGATGTATTTGGTTCAAAACCTGGCTTCAAAAACAAAAGTGGGGCTTGATGGTCTCCTCCATGATATCTCTTAAAAATAGAAAAATGTGTTCAAAGATTCTGTAGCTTGGGAAAAATAAATAACAGTACCTTGTCAGTTATCTGGGAATCAAAACCCACCAACTCGAGCCGTGCAAAGGGTTGAGGAGCAAATCTGAAATAATTTATGATGCACCTACAAATGTGGAAAATACATGCTAAATACAATAAAGGTAGATCACGGAAGATAACTGATAATAACAAGAAGTTGAAATATATACCAAGTTCAGCCAATCAATAAAAGAAAGAAAAAAAAAAGTAAAACAAGAAAGTAGTATAACATATGATACACAATCAGATATTGTAGAAGGGAAGATCTCCTTATCTTGAAACCAATGCTCCATTTTTACTATAGAAAAAACCAACAAAATTGACACTTTATTACTCAAACTTCATGGATCAAATAAACCCAACGCATTTATTTTCTGATTACTTATTCTCAACTTTCATAATATTTTTCTTAATTTTGGTGAAAACCAAACATATGCCATGTAGAAACTAAAAATAAAATTTATTATATAATTATGTCAAAAAGTTAACCACATGTTTTCCTTTTTGTCAATTTTCAAATTCCTTCTTTTTGGATAAATAAAAGTGAAACAGAAAACAGGGAAATTTTTCACATGTCAATCAGGATATCAACGATTGCTCTCTGTAAAAATTAGAAATTCAGCTCGTATGGAAATGATGAAAACCGTATGGTCCCAATATGTACAACCCTCAGAGATGTAAATCCAATTTTTTGGCAAAATTAGTTTATGCTTCAACGTGTATAACGGAGGGCGGATGTCTAGAGAGAAAGAAACATTTTCTACGAAGTCAGAAAAAAGTTACATTGAGCATTGAAAATGATGAAGTGAACCGGGAAAAAAATTCCATTGAGCAACGAAGATGATGAAATGTACTGAAAACGTGCAATTACCTGAGAAAGAATGGTGCCAAATCTAGTGCCCGGCACAAGGCCAATGAAGCCATCTCGTGGAGACGCAAGCCCCTCCCTCTTTCCATATAAAAATCTATCACGCGAGTGTCATCTTCTCCAATGTCATCCGATTCCTCGTCAGACATCGATATCAAGCTAGGGACGCTACCAAGCTTTGTCACGGCCCTGTCTACTATCAGACGGCAGAGCGGGCGGAAGCATCCGACTATTGGAATAGTATAGTTAGGGTGAAGGAACGGCTCCGCGATCGCCTCTGCAATATCTTCCGCGGTGACAGCACCGACCTGAAAAAATCCAAATAATTAACATTACTGCGCAACCTAATAATTGAAATCAGAGAGAGGAGGACTCGAAGACGGCCCACCTTCTGGGAGAGAGCAAGGAGCTTGCGGTCGGAGCGGAGACCGGAACAGCGAGCAAGAAGGCGCTTCAGGGAAGATTCGCAGGAAAACTTACCGTCGTACGACATGTGGACTGGGCTACGAAGGTACCGATGAGAGAAGTGACGGGAAAGGAGGGAGCGGAGACGTTACCGAAGAGAGGTGATGAAGTATGAGAACGGAGCGAGGCGAGAGCGGAAGAAGAATTCTGTTGTTTTTAAAGCCGCGACGTTTAGGGTTTTAGGAAAAAGTTAATAAACGAAATTTAGTTCTGATTCTATTTTTTTAAAATTTGTCATAACCATTTGTTATCAAAATAATCATTAGTCATAAAAATATTGAAATGCTATAATCCCAAAAAAAATAAAATAAGAATTGATTTAGTTCCAGTTACCTCAATCATACAAAACAAATTGAAATATTATAATAGTAAATTTTAAAATAACAATTCATTGTTTTTTGAAAAAAATATATATAAATGAAATAACTCATTTTAACTATTTTTTAATATTTGTACAAAATAAAAAGGGCCATGGGATGCTATTCTGTTTCAAATCGTGCAATATGTCTCATATTTTTCACTTGTTCACGTTAAAATACAGATTTTTGTGTTTTATTATTTAATTGATTTTGCACTTACATTTGATATTTCATTTGTTTATCTTTAGTTCTTAAAAAAATATTATAATTACAAATAATTAAATTTACTTATAAAATAAATGTTTTTTACTTGTATTCTTCTAAATTTTCTATTAGTGGTGGAAGACTCGAAATTTTTTGCTTGTGGCTACATGTACACATGCCCTTGGTTGATTAGGGACCCTCCGTGGACATTGTTCGTGCTCGGCTAATAGGAACATGAAAACTTGTTTGGACTTCACTTTAATCTGAAATGTGAATTCGCAATCATGCCAATCCCTTCTAGGTTATATTAGAGTGCTTGTTCCTCACAAAACATATAAATTTTTTTAAAAAAAAATTATATTTATTAATTTTAAAAATGATCGGTCTTAATCCATAAAAAATCTTCATTGATCATAAAAATAAATTCAGAAAATATAAATGAGTCGATGATCTAGTATCACGAGTAATTTAAGCACTGTGGACATATGAAAAATTTGAATTCCCATTGCACATAAACTCATTTTACCTTTTACCTCTTACCCTCGACAAAAACAAATGAAGGAAATAATATTTGAATGAATTATATGGTTTTTAAATTAAAAGCCTCTTTAGATGTAAGTTATTTCGAATCTCATGTCTTTATCATGAGCTTGCAGCCGTCACGACTCACAAGTGAGATTCACATCTTGAATGATCAGGCTACAAAGCCATTGGTACATTGACTAATGGTTAGAAACAAAAATAAAATCATTTCACATAATTTTAGAAGACAAAAAAAATACATGGGCGGATTTTGAATCCATCCACATTTTTTTTACAATGGATAAACAAAGTATAGTATCTCGATTTATATGTAACTTATTCCTTTTCTCATCCCCAAATTTGAATAAATAAGGTAGAAACAAACATGTTCACACGGGAATGATAGATTTGGCATACCTTTTTTATGTGGTGGATGTTATATTTGAGAGGTGTTATAAAACAGTCGCCTTATTATTTGTATTTATTTATTTGTTATTAATTGAGTGCATATTATCAATGTGTATGATTGAATGTTAAACTCATTTACTGAAAGCCCACAATATGATTCATAACATGTGAAAACTTATGATTGGATCACAACTAGTGAACGTCTCTACATGTGTAATTATGAAAGTATTGAAATATTTTCTTATCAATAAATTAATGTATTAAGACACCATCAATTCTGTAAAACTAGCATGAATTATACTTATTAGTCTAACTAAACAACTGTTACTCACTAGCGGAAGACATTGTGATGTCGAAAGTTAAACGTGAATACTAGTTATGGTAACTAGCTTATTAGAGTAACCAGCTATAAAACTCTTCAAATGGTTCTCTGCATATATAGATATGTTTGTGAAGTTTTTACTACAGCTCGAGTACAAATTTCCTTCTACTTGAAGTATTCAAGCCACATTGGTCATAGAGACTTTGACATTTTAAGCAAAGCATCTCTTTAAAGACAAGGACCCGAGGTGATTGGGTATAAGTCAAAGTACCAGAATGTATTTAGATAGTTCATAAAGGATTCACTGCTCATTGTGAGGAGTCATATATCCTATGACCACTTGTCAAGATTATTACTCAAAAATCTTTGGTAAAAATATCACATGTCAAGAGTATGAGACTCTTGGACACATATATGAATAATTTGAATCTACAGGATGAGGGAGTATTACTTGGGCTAGGTGTGACATAGTCAGCCTAATGGGGACTAACACATAGATCATGTCCTGAACCAAGTGGGTATAAGGCAAGTAAAAGAAATAAGACATAACTCACTATAATTAATAAAAAGTTCAGAAGTGGTAATGGAATCTATCATTTGTCTTCAGTCAATTAGGGATTATGATGTACTAGTAGGTGTCACTTATGATCGATCTATAATTAATGATTAATTATAGACGACCAACATAATCAGGAACCTATAAAGTTACACACACTACGAGTCTATCCGATAGACATAAAACAAGTTTGAGAATTGGATACTCAGATCGAGAGAGATTGAGTCTAGTTGAACCAGACGAAGGGAAAATATAGAAAGAGTTTGACGCATTGGAAGTACATATTGGCCACGACTTTTAAAGACGAGTTTGATTCTCTTTGGTTTAATTAATAAACCAAATTTGTTCGATTTTAATTAAAAGACCTTGGGTTATTGAACCGAGCGGTTTGGTTATTGAACTGTGTGGACTTCCAATAAATATAACTTTCGACATCACAATGTCTCCAGCTAGTGAGTAATAGCTGCTTGGTTAAACCAATAAGTATAACTTGTGCTAGTCTCACAAAATTGATAGTATCCTAATACATCAATTTATTGACTAAGAAATATTTTAATACTTCCATAATTACACATGTAGAAACGCTCAATAGTTGTGATATAATCATAAGCTCTCACATACTATGAATCGTATTGCGAACTTTCAGTAAATAAGTTTAAGATTTAATCATACATATTAATAATATGCACTTAGTTAATGAAATTTTATTTATCCAATCAATAAATACAAATCATAAGACGATTGTCTTAGGGTACCTCTTAAATATAACATACTCCCACTTGGCCTAATGCTAATCATTATGGCATCTAATACCACATCCCTTTACATAATTCTCAAACAAGTTTTGAGGTAGAGGTTTCGTAAAAAGATCTGCTAGGCTTCTTTTGGTGGGAATTTTCTTGATTTATATTTCATTTATACTTTGATATCTTTAATCAAGTAATAGCGGTGAAACACATGTTTTAGATTATTGATAAGACCTAAGTTTCTTGGCCTGGTCAATGACCTCATTGTTGTCTTAGGAAACTAATACTATTTTAATAATGCTCAGAACCTTATCTAAGTTCAATGATGAACTTCTCTATTTAAACCACTTGCATTGCTTCTTCAGAAGCTTCAATGTATTTCACCTCGGTGGTAGAATATGCAACAATTTCTTACTTGGAATCTTTCCAACTTATTGCATTTCCATTTTAAGGTGAATATATATCCAGACCAGGATTTGGAATTATTTTTGCTCATCTAGAATCTAGCATCAGTATACCCACATATAATCGTATCACCCCCTCCATATACCAAGAATAAATCCTAAGTGTTTAACGATTGCGTTGACAGCTACCCAATGATCCATTCTTGGATCTGATTGATATCTGCTCATGACACTCAAAGTGTACGATATACCGGGCCACGTACATAACATAACATACATGATTGATTCTATAGCTGACACATATGAGATCTAAATCATGTGAATCCTCTCGTCTTGTGTACTTGGGCACATAGACTTCAAAAGGTAAATCTCATATCACATGGGAAGACAATTTTTCTTGGATTCTTCCATGTTAAACCATTTTAGTATTTTATCAATGTATGTAGATTGCGAAAGACTAAGCAACATATTCGATGTATCTCTATATATCCTAATCTAGAGGACTTAGTTGCTTCTCTCATCTTTCATGGAAAATGTCTTGGACAACTAAACTCTAACTGACTTTAGAAAGGACATATCATTTCCTATAAGCAATATGTCATCAACATAAAATACTAGAAATATGACAGTACTCTCACTAACGTTCTTATACACCCAAGGTTCGTCTGGATTTTATGAGAAATCAAACTCACATCCATGTCAATTTTTCCTCTTGAAAACCCACTTGTACCCATTAGGTGTTATACCTTCAAGCGGTTCACTAAATTTTAAACTTGATTTTCATACATTGAATCCATTTACAATTTTATGGTTTTAAACTATGAATTCCTTTCTAAACTTTTTAGAACATTTTCATAACTAGTAGACTCCTCCTCCTCAATGAGTAGCACGTCTCTCAATTCACTTATGAGAAATTCATATCTCTCATGAATTAAACGTATCCTACTAGATCTATGAAGAAGTGGTGTATCAATGGGTTTAGTTGTTATTGTTGGTCCCTTTGGAGGTCGGCAAGAGGGGAGGGGTGAATTGCCCTGAAAAAAATAAATCTACCCTTCTTTGACTTTCAACTAAATAAAGAACACTTGTAAAAAACAAAGAAAGTGACTAATTAAAAGAAAGCAGACACAAAGGATCGAGTTACTTGTTTTGCAATCAGAAGATTGCTAATCTAAGGAGAATGTGGCGCACTATCTGAAGATCTCCTTCGGACGTAGTAGCCTCTTACAGAGTTAACAACACAGAAGAAAAGTATAACACGGAGAAATGGATTACAAGTGAATTGAATAAACTGTGAAAATCAGTGCTATATTTATAGCACTGTTCTGGGCACCTGGAAGAGTTTTGGGCGCCTAAGAGGGGATAAAACTTTATCCCCGACACTTGGGTCAGCGTCCATATCATCGCAGATAAAATTTGGGTTTCGGGAGCCTGGACTCAAAAGAAGGCTCCGGGCGCCCGGAATGGTTCCGAGCGCACGGACCACATAAGTCAACAGGGTTGACTTTTTATGGTCTGATTCCTCTACTCCGGTTAAGCTCGTCTCAGTCCAGGTCTTCCGCTCTAGCTCCTACTAGCTTGGGTGATCTCGACCATCCGAAATAGGGCTCACTCGAACTCAACTTCCGACCTTCCCCCTCGAGCAGCCTTCCTCCCCGGTTTCTCGTCCCCTCGAATGTCGCGTATGTTCTTCTCGTCCACCAATGTACTCTTCCGTGGCACCTCGTCCATCAAACGCACCTAGCCCATCGGCTCTCTCCCCGTGTCGTCCTTCTCGCTAGTCGCGTCTTCCGCTCGACTTCCCATGCTCCTAAGCTCCTGCACACTTAGACACAAGGATTAAACCAAACAGGACATAACTTAACTTGTTTGATCACATCAAAACCACCTTAGGGTTCCAACAGTTATCTCATCCAAATGAGTAATCAGCTGTGGTTCTTGGTTAGACAGCTCTTGTTAGAGTAATCTAGGTGCACTAGGTTTTGATGTTTGGGTAAAATTTAAGTTAGGTTTATTTTTATATTTGATATGCACTTATGAGTGTACAAAATATAAGTACAACAAGGTAAATCTAAGTATGATATTGGCAAAGGCAAAGTCTAAGTGGGATCTTAGCAAAAATGAATGTCTAAGTGTGACTTGACAAGGTTGAAGTCCTGGAGCAAGGAGCTCTTGGTAATGGGACAACAAGGACAAGGTCAAAGGAATCCCTTGAAGACAAAGTGTGAAGAATGGGAAAGCATCTGAGGGGCGCAAGGCTGATGGAGGAGACTAGAAGGTAAGGTTGTATGGGCGAGGATGAGTATCGAGAGATTGTACTTAGGGATAAATCCTAGGTTTAGGGTTAATCAGTCGACTTATGTATATATCAATCTACTAGTAGTTGGACTCGGAGAGAACAGAATACTTCTGTTCTCTCAACCAAAGTGGATCAATCGACTGGTCATGACACTAATCAACTGGTATCGAGCCGTTAGATTGTAATGGTCAAATTTCACAGAGAATCAATCGACTAATGGTGTCACCAGTCGATTGGTAACAACGGGAACTGTAAGTTGTTCCACCTGAACTCTATTTAAGAGAGCTCGGGGTGAGTGGCTCAAGTTGACGAAATAAAATTGGTTAAAGTCTATTAGAGTCTTCCAAGCTCTTGTGTGATCAAGCATGCTTGTGCGAGGTTATGACAAGCTTTCTCCACCTACAAGGAGCTACTTGAGCTAGCTAGAATTTTTCGGAAGGTCATTGATAATGAGCATTCTTATACATTATTTGGCTTTATACTTAGTATTTTTATCATCTCGTATACTTAAATCTTATTTTAGATCATATTTTATGAGTTATATCTATTTAGAGTCTTGATATAATTTTTCCTATAATTTTTAGGATTTTATCTAAAAGATGCATCTTGTTTTGTAGGGAAGTAATCTGAGTCGTTGATCAGGATCAAATAATCCAAAGGTTCATCAAGAAGTGGAGCTCCAAATCAATGTGATTCCAAGCGCAATTCCATAATCTAATTTCACTCCTTATCAAATTCGGATTCCTTCTCAACCCTTTTCTTCAACCCGAATCCCGATCCACTAAGAAAAAATCTTCCCTTCTTCTCTCACGTAGACGACACAGTAGCCAGATCCTCTTCTTTGTCCGTATCTTCGGTTAGGGCTCGTGAAGAAGCTTCCCCCTGCGCACTTTGTCCCCTTTCTTCTTCTTCTTCCTCACCACTGACTAGTGCCATCTTCTCTTCCCTTGTCGTCGGCCGACCAACCCTTTCTACCTTCTCCTGCTCAGATTGAACCCTGACACTTCTACTAATAAATAAAAATAGACACATCAAAGGACTCATTCCTGTAGGCGATTAGCCATGGACTAAAGAGTGCTTGAATCATTCACTTGAGCACCAATAAGAATGGACTTCTCTTTCCCGCCTGACGCCAACCCATCTGAGTCCCTATTAGCTCACGTAGGAGTGAGTTGCCGAGATGAAGAAC
>JBBMJZ010413101.1:10675354-10688481 GCA_037833815.1 Zingiber zerumbet | reverse complement strand
TACCCGGAGAGGGGCCTATCACCTTGGCTTGCAGTGGAGTTTTCATGGAGTATGTAATCTCCTTGCTCAAGAGAAGCTTGTCTAGAGATGTGGAGATGGCTTTGCTTGCCTCCATCGATAATGCTGGCCGGTGCTCGGATTCATCGTTGGTTGGCCTTGGTTGTGACCAACGAGTAGTAGTATGACGATGTTGAATAGTTTGTTAAATAGGAATCACTATGCAGAAAGTTTAACCATAGAGAGGAACCGTTTGTTCAGGAAAACATTCGAGTCCTGTTTAACTTCATTGAGGTATTGCCCATTTGTAAACGCTAATAATTCAGTTTTTCTTTCTTTTTCCCCAAAACATTTCCAAATATTTAGATCTGTCCAAACCATTAATGTCTTGAATTGTTTTGCTCCGCCCCACGGTGTAGTCAAGTTAGTACGTTTACTCTTCGCCCATACTCAACAACTTCCTGCCAAGCACTTTAAAGTAGTTGTTGAAATGTGAATGGCAAAATAGAAGGAAAATGAGGGATGAGAGTTTAGTCTTATGTTGAAAACTAGTTTAAATTGAATGTTGTGAACATGCTTGTATCTGCATGGGTGCAAATTTAGACTCTGGATTGCACTAAATTTAGGTGACTCAATGTGTGAGTAAGACTTACCCACATTGAAGACAAACTGAATCAGGGCAGAGATTTTCCAAGACGAATCGACTAATATTTTACCACTTAGTTAATTTTTCATACCAGTTCAATTGTGTAACTAGCACATTAATAAATGACCCAAAATAGTATGACATTAATAGCAGATCCATAACTACTTGAATGGTTACGATACTGTACTCTCGGGACGGTCTAATGGTTAGCGCATGAGGTGTTGTCACAATGAGGTATGGGGTTCAAATCTTGGCAAAGCTGAGATAAAATGTCTCCCTTATGTGCTAGTCACTATTCCAAAGGCTAGTAGCCCTGCTAGTAGTCGCCCGTGATTTACCTCCCCCGTGTTGGCCCTGTGACGGGTTGGCGGGGGCGTTGGGGGTGAGCGTATTCGCCTTTTGCTACAATTGAATGGTAACGATGACAAAAGATAGCATTATGACTCAGATGAGCGAAGACAGAAAATGGAGAGATCAGATCCTCTATCCCAAGATTCCCACGTTCCCTTGTCGATCAGACGGGTTAGATCACATCTCAAGGATGCAATGCACATCACAAGGATGTCATGACCGTCCAATCGACGAGGGGACATGGGGATATGGGAATCTTGGGACAGAAGATCTGATTCACATTAAATGACCTTTATTTGGGCATTAATATAATTGAGAATCAGAGTCTATATAAGGAGCTCCTATTTGGGTAGAACAAAAAGAATAAAATTACATTCAACTTTGTCTCCCACTTTTTCCATCTCTTTGCCAAGCAATTAGCTTTTTCTCTTCCTTGTGATAGCATCTGAGTACACAAAATTCACCACAGACAACCAATGAGTAGCCAATATTTTACGAGAGGAGACAAATTCAATAAATTAAAAAAATTAATACAATACAAAATATTTAGCTAGTGGTTCTAGTTGAAATAATTATCCGTTGATTCTCAAAACTTATATATGGCCCAAAGTCAATGAATCATTTAAGATCTCACGTTGTCATAATATTTAGCTTCTACATATGAGACAATCATTCTGATCTAAATAACCATCCTAACTAGCAACTTAATAAAATAAAGTTTATATTTTACAACTCTTCTTCAATTAAAAAAAATATGAAAGAAGAAAGGAACAATTTACTGCTTTTATTGTTTTGGTGGTGGTGGTTGAACAAATGGGAAAAAAAAATATTTGTAAAAGGTAGCTCACTTGAAAAAATTAAAGGAAGATCATTGCTTTTGAAAAAAAATATATAGAAGAGAAGATAGGAAGGAAAAAGCAAAAAGAGAAGAGTTTTACTTTCTTCATTAATAGCCTCGACTAGCTTAAGTGAGATTGATAATGACACAAAGAGAGTAAGGTAAGGTAAAACAGGATTATTTTTGTGATGCCAACAAAATCCTAGAAACTATGAGAAGAGGAAAAAGATCGAAGGGTCGAGGGCTTCTCTTCTTGTTGGAAGATGGCAATAGCAGATGTTGTGTTTCTTACTTGTCGGAGAAAAGAGAGCTCTTATGCTTGAGAAGAGAGAAAAAAAACTATAGATTTATTGTCATTGCAAAAGAGAAGGAGAAGGAAAAAATGGAGAAGAGAAAGATAAAAAATAAAAAAGAGAGATGGGAGAAGGTACAGCGGTGGTGTGTGACAAGGAGGGGTTGTAGCTTGCTTAAGGAGATAAAGGAGAGGGAAAAAAAAGGAAAGAGATGATTTTTTTAAAATTACTCTAATTCATTTTAAATTAAGTGAACTTGTTTAAACTTTAAATTTAGTTTGGTCATAACTTATCAAATCAACTCCAAATCAATCCCGATTTGAACCAACATAATCGTTATCTCTGTGTCTATCCTTTGGATTTAGTTCAAACTATATACAATTTTAATTTAGCGCTCTCACTTCGTGTTCTACAATTTAATTCATCCGTTTATTATTATATATTTTATTTTTAAAATTCAATATTTAACATTCCAACTCGTGATGCTTTCTCGAAAAAATGGTACCAATGGATAGCTTAGTTGAGGGATTTTTAAATATGTGGTCAATTTTAATTTTCCGATGGCGAATGGTGGTAAATCAGTTGAGTGGCAGTGAGGTATAGTGTTAATTAATTATTAAAAAAAATATCAGTGGTGATCGCACCCCATAGTCCCCACAACGACCAGTTAATTGTGATCATTGTCGAACCGTTAAATCATTAGAAATACTTATTCAATGTAACACCGGAAGCGACAAATTTATTTCAAGAAAACAATGGCTAACACCGGTATCGATAAAACTCAACCCAGATTCTCACTCGGACTCAGCTCAATCAGTAGTCGGCCTCAGCTCTCGCCTTAGCACTCTAGAATCAATACTCAAGTCACTCAGCCAGCACTCGAGTCAGTGGGTAGTCACTAATTAATATTATCAATAGTCAAATCAGTCATATGAATACCGACACACATACTTTTGAATTGCCTTAGTGTAAGGTCGAGGTAAGGTCTTTAAGATGATATTGTCTCATTTGGATGCTTACAGTTTATTAACAATTGTCTTGTAAGATGCAATAACCTTAAATTTCAAGTTCTGTTGTGAATTTATATATTCTAGCTTAAAAATTGGAGTTTTTTGATAAAGGTGAAGGATTACTTTGCACAATTGATTGCGAAAACAAAAAGTACTTAGACTAAGCTTCATTGCATTCATTGGCTTGGATTTTTCTACAGATATGAGAAGGAAGTTTTGCCTACTACTTACAAGGACGTTATACAAGGACAGGATGGCTCTACAATGTGCTGAATTCAAGATAAGAAGTTTCAAAGGATATTTGAGGTTGGATAAAATAGTAATTATCCTACTTATTTTATTGATTTTGTTGATTCAAATATAAATGTTAAAAATAATCTTTTAAAATATATTAATTCAGAAGAATATTAGAAAATAGGTAAAAGGGAAATAAACGACACAATTAAAAAAAATTATTTATCCAGAAACTTTCTCTAACATTAATTAGATAATTATTTAAATAGACCCAAAACCCTAAGATACAAAAGAGAGGGAAAAAATCTTAACAAAAAGGAAAAAATTTTAACAGACTCAAAATCCTAAAAACCTTAAACGGACTCAAAATATAAAATACAAAGAGGAAAATGACTCTAAAAAAAATAATCTTCATATCCTCTTGTATCAGTGGTCTCATGTTGAAAAAAATCATCCTTGAATTTAGAGTAGTATCATATGGTAGCTCAGGAGTAAGATCTTATGACATCAAATTAGTAAAATTTACTAACAGTTGTTGGACTTTCACCTCCTTAAAATAGGTTGAATCTTCATAATTTTCATAAAGGTGTGCAATAACTTCACAATCACTTCCAATCCAGAATTGAAGAGATTCAAGGTTGGCTCGTAATTCCTCATGGCTGTAAATTTCTCTATTGACTGTAACACTAATTGACTTGTCTTCATTGTAGAGTGGTTGATCTCCAGATGCAGATGTAGGATCCACAATGGCCAAACATTGGTGTGCCAGGTAGCAATCCTTAAAACAATGCAAACCACTCCAGTCAAGGCCTCTATGCCTTAACCTCCGAGAGAATTCAATTATGCAGGATCTCTTGGCAAGTGAGGTATCAGTGCATCCGAGAACCACAAGAATTCCACACATGGAGAAGGCTTTGTTGCTCGCTCGGCCACTGCGATCTACATCAAAACCGGAAGGAAAAACAAGAGAATGATGGGGAAATTCTCAATGTTCGAAACCTGCAGCATGTCGTCACCAACTTCATCAACAACTTTTTCTATTACATCATGTTGGTTATTATCTCTAATTAGTGGACTTAATTATAAGTTATGCACATGAGTACAAATTAAACCCATTAAAGTGATCTTAGGCTTATTAGGTTCGGTTATTGAATGTAGACCTTTATATATAGAACCTATAGTCCCGCATTTATTATCATCTATTTGCTGATAATAGATATTCACTATATATAGGGACCTATAATCCCGCATCATTATTATCTATGGGTTAATAATAGATGACTACTATATATAAGGTTGGTCTTCAAGGGTTTTGGAAAGAATCTTGACAGAGCTTTTGATTTCTCATTCACTTAAAGCTTTTCGGTGCCGTCACTCCTAAGCCCCTTAGAAGACCTTCCTTTTTTTGCCGCTGCATCTTCTTCCATTGGGAATATTTCTAGACGACGCTAAAGACAAGGATGACTCTTCAATCAGGTTTCTTATCATATTTATTTATGCTTAATTTTCTTATGCTATGTTTAATTGATGAAACTAGATATTCTTGTTCTTGTATTTCCTATGTTTAAGTTTTTTATATTTTAGAATTCATACGGCTTAGGCTTTTATAAAAATTATTAATTGGTATCAGAGTCATATTTCTGTTTCATCGTTTTCATTGGCAATGAAGTTTAAATTTTTTTGTCGATTTATTGTTTGTATGTTAGATCAAGTTTTCCTAGTTAATACAAAGTTTTGATCATCGAAAATCTTATAAGAGAAAACTATGATAGACTTATTTAACCTAATTTTAGGTAAAATTGTGGTTGAATCAATTGTTTTGGTTGAGCAATCGATTACCAAAGCTAAAATTTTGAATCGAAATAATTGAAATTCAATCCATTAACAACCTTAAACCCGCGACTATATTAATTTTAATTGATTAAGTTTATTTTTAATGGATTGAGATTAATTTTTATTATTTTGTCGAATCGAAACAAAATGTGAAATGGTATTTTTTTTTAACAATATATTTACAGTTTGCATACTGTAATGTAAACAGTGTGACTGTTTCAATACTGTAACATAAACAGTATAATAAGAAAAACATACTGTTTCAAAGAAAAAACATTAAATTTTTTAATGCTTAAGAAATTAAATAGTATTAAATAATAATATTTAATTATAGAACTAAAACGAAATTTTAGCTTCTTTAGACCGAGTTGTATATATAATTATGTAGTAATATATAGTAGACTTTCGAATCGATTAGAATAATTGATTGAATCATATAAATTGATTATTATAAGGTATTAATCGATTAATAAGTCTAATTTTATATTATTATGGCTAATTAAGTAATTTCTGATCGAATTAAGTTCCTAGAGTTTTCTTGGGTTTATATATACAACGTGCTATTAAGTTGAACTAATGTGTCTGTCCAAAGGAAGGTATCTTAGGTAGGTTTAGTGCACTTTGTGTTGGTAGACGTATATCTATGCTAAAAGGAATCAACCCAAAGATAGATTACTTTTATGCCAGATATATGCACAAGAAACCTTACAACTATGAAACAAAATATTATTTTGTTCAGATCATGCGCAAAATATATCGGCCCAAAGGAAGACATATTATGTAGCTGATTAAGGTTATTGTGAAATATGAACCAAAATATAACTCACAAAAAATATCATATTATGTGCACAATGAGTCAAAACAAAGGAAGGTATATTGTGTAGTCAATTAAAGTTTAAGTTATATAAGAAAGTATCAGTAACAAATAATGTATCGGCCCAAAAGAAGACATATTATGTTGTACTTGGTATCTCATAAATAGTCTATTTATATGTATTTAAAATTTTATTTTATTTGCATAATTTTATGTTACTTATATGTTCTTGGCTTTAATTAAATCGTGCGTTTAAATAAATTTCTCTTTTAAAATTTCAGTGCAATCTGTAAATGTCAGTATTAATAACATCCCAACATTAACTGGTTCAAATTTTGCTGAGAAAGAATACGTGATCATAGTCTTAGGCTGTATAGACTTAGACTATGCATTTAAGAATGATCATCCCACACCTCTGACTAGTGCTAGCACTATAGAGTAGAGAGCTAAATTTCAGTTGTAGGAGAAATCAAATCACGTGTATCTGAGTATCATAAGGTTTTCCATACCAACACCAATAAAGGGCTCAACAACAGAGGGAGGAGATGCTAGGAGTTTCCTAAACCAATTGGCAGATCGATTCACCTCAAATGAAAAGGTCGAGACTACCACACTTCTTACGAAGTTGGTAACGATGTGGTACAGTAGAAAAGAAAACATAAGGGAGTACATTATGGAGATGTCCAATATAACGACAAATCTGAAAGCACTAAAACTCGATATGTCTGAGGGTATGTTAATGCATTTTGTTTTGATGTCTCTGCTTGTACGGTTCACTCCTTTTAAGATATCTTATAATATTTAAAAGGAAAGAAGAACATTGAATGAGCTCATTGCTCAATGCATGCAAGAGGAAGGGAGACTAAAGATTGAGACATCCGAGAGTGCTCACTTATCATCTGCTTCTCAAAGTGTGAGCAAGAAATAAAAGAGCAACAATAACAAAGGAAAAGGAAAATAAACTGCAGATTCTAGAGGCAATAACCATAAAGATCACAAGAAGCAAGATAAGGAATCCACTTATTTCTTTTGCAAGAAGAAATGTCATATGAAGAAAGACTGCCTCAAATATGTCAATTGGCGTGTAAAGAAAGGTAAACTTCTCAACTTTATTAGTTCGGAATTCAATCTAACTATTGTACTCACTGATACTTAATGGATAAATACCGATGCTACTACTCACATAAATGTCACTATGCAGTGTTGTCTCAAGAGCCAATTTCTTCTTGATGGTAAAAGATACATCTAACCAGAATGGAAAGACGGCTAAAGTCGAGTCAATTGGTATTTGTAGGCTTTGTTTAGGAATCAATATTTTTTTAGATTTAGAAAATATATTTATTGTACCGTCTTTTCGACGGAATTTAATTTTAATTTCTTGCTTGGACAAGTCAGGTTATTCTTGTTCATTTAGAAATAGAATTTTTAGTATTTTTTTTAATTCAGTGTTGGTTGACAGTGGTTCCTTGGTTGATAAGCTTTATAAATTGAACACCTTTACTCCTACGGTTTACAATGTAATAATGCATAGTATAGATATGAAATGTAAATTGACCAACGAGAATTCTTCCATGTTGTGACATAGGCGTTTAGGACATATATCCAAATAACACCTAGAAAAGTTAATGTCACATGTAATTCTTGATTCCCTTGATATGTCAAACTTTGACATCTGCATAGAGTGTATTAAGGGGAAGACCACTAATAAAAGGAACAAGGGGCTAGCTGTTGTAGTGACATTTTGGAGCTAATATATACGGACATTTGTGGACTATTTCCTAAGGCATCTTGGAATAGACACACATATTTTATTAGCTTAATAAACGACTATTCCAGATTTGACTATCTGTACCTTATTCATGAGAAATCACAATCTTTGAACATGTTTAAAATTTTTAAAGTCGAAGTTGAACTTCAACTAGGTAAAAAAATTAAAGCCTTCTGATCCGACTGTGGAAGTGAATATTACAGTCAATATAATGGATCAGATGAACAATATCCAGGACCTTTTAGGAACTATCTTGCTGAGTGTGGGATTGTACCTCAATATATCATACCTAGTACACCTAGTCAAAATGGTGTAGCTGAACATCGCAATCAAACTCTAAAAGGCATAGTAAGAAGTATAATGACTTTTACTTCTCTACCAGAGTCTTTGTGGAGTGAAGCACTCAAGACTGTAGTTTACCTACTCAATAGAATACCTAGTAAGACAGTAACTAAAACTTTATTCGAGATATAGACGGATAGAAAGCCTAGCATTAGGCATTTACACGTTTGAGGTTGTCCAGCTAAAGCTAGGTCTTACAAGCCTAATGAAAGGAAACTGGACTCAAGAACAGTTAACTGTAATTTTGTAGGTTATTCTAAAAAGCTAAGAGGGTAAAAATTTTGTGATCCCTCTAATACATCCTTCTTTAAAACGAGAAGTACCAAATTCATTGAGGATAGTGTGAGTAATAAAATTAGGAAAGTATCTTTTGAGGAAAGCATTGATGATCCTCCTGTGGTCACTACTAGTGCGATTAGTAGCGGTATGGTTATCATACCGCACATTATGAGTATCACACATCTAGTGAGCGTAGTGAGCCAAGATATTCCCATGACATCTCCAATGTAATTGGAGGAATCTGCCACTGAAATTGAAGTATTGTCTCATATTGATGAGCAAGTACCTCAACCACCTTAAACACAAGTGCATTTAAGGCGATCCACAAGGGAACGGAGAACCATGAATTCTCGTGATTATGTTATCTCTAAGATTATGATTTTGACATAGGGTTAGAAGGTGATCCTACATCTTTCTAAGAAGTCAAACAATACTCTAACCTTAAAAGGTGAATTAACACCATGCAAGAAGAGTTGAAGTCTATGACAGACAATGACGTTTGGAAACTTGTCGAATTACCTGAAGGAAAGAAGCTCATTGGTTTTAAATGGATATTTAAAACCAACGGGATTCAATGGGCAATGTTGAAAACTATAAGGCTCTTCTTGTTGCCAAGGGATTCACTTAGAAAGAAGACATTGATTACAAAGAGACTTTCTCACCTGTATCGACGAAAGACTCCCCTAGGATAATTGCGGCACTTGTAGCTCATTTTGATTTAGAGCTACATCAAACAAACATAAAAGACTACATTCTTCAATGGAGACAAAGAAGAGTCTATATATATGGTGCAACCAGAGAACTTTGAGTCTAAAGACTCAAAGAACCTAGTATGTAGATTAAAGAAGTCCATTTATGGTTTAAAGCAGGCATCCTGTCAGTAGTATCAAAAATTTGGCCAAGTGGTTACCTCATTTGGATTTAAAAAAAACCCCGTTGATTAGTACATACATGTAAAGTTCAGTGGGAGCAAATTTATTATACTTATTTTGTACATGGATGATATATTATTTGCGAGCAATAGTAAGGATATGCTGCATCAAACCAAGTAATTTCTATCTAGTAATTTTGAAATAAAAGATCTTGGTAAAACATCTTTTGTTTTAGACATACAGATTTATCATGATCATTCAAGAGGCATTCTTGGACTTTCACAACAGACCTATATTGAAAGCATGCTTATAAGGTATGGTATGTAGAACTGTATACCTGGTGACACACCTGTGTCAAGAGGTGGCAAGTTTAGCTTGCAGCAATATCCAAGGCTTGAACTTAAAATAAAGGAGATGGAACAATTACCATATGCGTCAGCAGTGGGAAGTCTCATATATGCACAAGTTTGTACTTGACCAGATATAGCATTTATAGTGAGGATGTTAGATAGATATGTAAGTAACATAGGACCATCACACTAGAAAACGATAAAGAGAGTGATGCAGTATTTTCAAAGAACTAAAGGATATATGCTCACGTATCGAAGATCAGATCATCTAGAGGTGGTTGGATATTCAGACTCCGATTTTACTGAATGCTTGGATAGCAGCAGATCTACTTCGGGTTATATTTTCATGTTTGTTGGAGGAGCTATATATCTTGGAAGAGCGTCAAGCAAAAGCTAGTAGCCACTTTTACTATAGAGGCAGAGTTAGTAGCATGCTATGAAGCATCTAATCACGGGATTTGGCTGTGGAACTTCATCACAGCATTGCTAAGTATTGATGGCATTAATAGACCATTGAGGATCTATTGTGATAATAAAGCTGCGAAACTTTATGCCAAGAACAACCACAATTCATTGAAGTCTAAACACATCGACATCAAGTTTTTAGCAGTTAAAGAAAGAGTTTAGAGTTATCAGATTATGGTAGAGCACATCAGCACAGATTTCATATTGGCTGATCCACTCACCAAAGTCTTAGTGCCTATGGTGTTTCATGCGCATGTTGTGAATATGGAAATCATTCTTATAGAAGAACTCATCTAGTAGGAGTCTGTATTTATTGCTCTATGTTGATTAATAAAGACAAACATTTATTTTGATTATTGTACATACTTAAAGTTTAAAATATTAATGAGAATTTATATATTTGTTTGACACTCTGACTATGATATCATTATTTACTGTTGCTCTTTAGCATTTGGTGTTTGTAAATAAGATATAGTTTGGATCATGATTTGCTATTATAATTTAGCTTAAAGTATTTTGTAAATATGATCTAACTTCTTTTGAGATCATCTTAGGACTAGTTGAAAATTGACATGTACTTATCATATTTCATGTAATTTTCACTCTACACATCTACATATTGATCTATGTCATTAATGACATTGGTATTGTGATTACTATTGAGGCTTATTACGATCATATACAGTAGCTATGACCTCTTTAGTCATATATGAATGAAGTTAATCGACCAGATTATTTAAAGGAGTATTTTGTACCCGTAAAGTTTAATATCAACTAAAATTTTACTTGTATTTCATACACAACTCATAAGTAGCCCAAGTGAGAGATTATTGGTTATTGTCTCTAATTAGTGGAATTAATTGTAAGTTGTGCATATGAGACAAACCAAACCCATTAAAGTGATTTAACTTAAATTTATTGGGTTTGATTATTGGATGTAAACATTGTATGTGTAGAACCTATAGTCCCGCATCTATTATCATCTATATGCTAATAATAGATGTTTACTATATTCCGCATCTATTATTATCTATGGGCTGATAATAGATGACCACTATATATAAGGTTGGTCCCCAAGGATTTAGGAAAAAATCTTGACAAAGATTTTGGTTCCCCAGTGACTTAAAGTTTTTTGGCACCGTCACCCCTAAGCCCCTTGGAAGACATTCTTTTTCTTTTCGCTGTATTTTCTTCTACAGTGATTATTTCTGGTAGACGCTAAAGACAAGGATGACTCTTCAATCGAGTTTCTTGTCATATTTGTTTATGCTTTATTTTCTTATGCCATGTTTAATTGATGAAAGTAGATATTCTTGTTCTTGTATTTCCTATATGTGAGTTTTTTTTAGAATTCATGCAGCTTAGGTTTTTACAAGAATTATCACATCAATGTCATAAATTGGATCACCGACTATTTTGATCTTGTTGTCCACATCTTCCTTATAATAAAAAAATTCTTTTATCTCATCAAACCAATCAAAGAATTCCTTGGTCTGTAACATACTAAAAATTCAAGAAGTTTAACTAGAAATCCGATATCTGCGTACATTTCATCTTGACCATGGTTCTTGCGATTGTGAAAGGCTTTTGCAAAAGTGAAATTCGAATTAAGATAAGGAAACTTATGACCTTTAAAATCTTGTGCCGCTAGACGCTAAGATAAATTTATGACTTACCTTTGTAGATCTTTAAATATCTCTTCATAGGTGCTACTCTCTATTCGAGGCTTCTTTAGCCAAACCTGTCTGTCACAACCATAACAACTCTCTATGGGATCAAGAGCTCTAATATCAACTAACCTCGAGCGGAATAATAATTATACTACGAGTTGTATTGATTTCGTTGGTTCAAACACAAACACCGGAAATAATCTTTCAAGACCTATTAATTCAGAAAAATATTAGAAAATAGGTAAAGGGGAAATAAATGACACGACTCAAAATATTATTTATCTAAAAATTTCCTCTAATATTAACTAGGTGATTATTTAGATAAACCCAAAACCTGAATATACAAAAGAAAGGAAAAAAAATCTTAACAAATTTAAAATTCGAAAAAGTCTAAATGGATTTAAAATTTAAAAATACGAGAAAAATAACTCTTAAAAAAACAAAATCTTCAGAACATCTTGTATCAATATTATAAACAGAAATGTTTAGAAAAGAAGAACACGTGGGAGGTGTTTCTTAAACAGGAGAAGGGCGGGAAATGTTCAGTTGACATGCATGTTTCATGTCTTTCCTTATCTGATTTGCAACTAGATATCAAACGAAAATGAGCAATTCTTCGAATGGGTACGGTTGTAATCATACAACTGGAGCTATACACAATAGTAAGTCCTATAATATTCCGACTATACACTGATATTTTCAATTTCAGCTCTATAAATCTGTTGCTTTATGAAGCTTAAACATTAACCTACAGTATAGAACTGTTTTGCTTGTGCGGTCATTCCAACAAGTAAGCTCCGCCAATCCATTTACTTCAAGTAAATTAAAAACTATATTCCTTCAACCTAGAAAACTTATTATCGTCTTACATGGCCCAAGAAAATGGCCTTGGTCCCCATGAAGTCCAGGTCTTCATGTCAATCTCTGCATAAAAAGCAGATGAACTAGTTGTTGTTCTTCCATAATCTCACTTCAAAATCTCAATCTATATGAATTGTCACATCAACATTATAATCCAAATTAAAATCATGGGCTTTGTTAGAAACCCACTCAAGAATAAGCTTTATCAAAATCTTAGTGCAAGTTATGACATAATCTGAAATCATTTCTAAAGACTATAGCTAGTGGTCACAAGTAGGATATCCATTTCAACTGAGTCCGACAAGGCGTTTATTATGACTAAGCCAATGGAGCCTACATGTCTTTGGATCACCCACATAGAAAGGTAGAACCACACTGCTAACCACAAAACTTCATCCAATTCCAATCCACGAAGGAACCATCCAAACAAAATCTAAACCAAATAGCTGTCAGATATCCTCCCTCTTGCAATCTCACATGGTTTGTTCCCTTTGAAGACAGTCC
>JBBMJZ010413101.1:10648945-10662046 GCA_037833815.1 Zingiber zerumbet | reverse complement strand
ATTCATCTAATTTGACAAGCAAAAAAATTAAGGTAATATATAAAAAAAAACATGAAAATATATAAAAAGATTTGTTCCCAAATTCATCTAATTTTTTTTTAAACGATTTGGTTCCATATATATTTTCTAGTTAACATAATATCCTTGATTTCTTAAATAATTTTCTTCCTTATATAATAATTTATATATATATCGATTAAAATTTAGGGGTGAACATTCAGTTAATTCAGTTAATTTGATATTAATTTTATATAAATTATTTTTACTGTTATTTTAAATAAATTTAGTTAATTCGGTGTTAACCGAAACCGATTCGGTTAATTTAATTTTAGTAAAAACTTTGATTTAATTCGATTCGAATCTCAACTAAGAAAAGATCGAGAACACTTGTAGAAATTAACAAGAATAGAAGAGGAGCCGACACTAGGTGGTTTGTATATAGCCAACAGGAAGGTGATTAGGGAGCAAATCTTCCTTCGAATTTTGAGAGATTTGATTGTTGGTGATGAAGGAAATAGGTTTCTTTCCTTTTTTTAGTGGTTCAATTGTCAACTTTCCAAGTATTGATTGCATCAACAAAATATGAAATTATTGTTTATATATATATATATATATAAAATTTGGTGAACTAACAACGTCCAATTTGACAAGTAAAAAAATTAAGGTAATATATAAAAAGAAAATATGAAAATATATAAAAAGATTTGTTCCCAAATTCATCTCATTTTTTATTTTAAAACGATTTGGTTCCATATACATTTTCTAGTTACCGTAATGCGTAAGCATTTGTTAATTCGATTAATTTGATATTAATTTTATATAAATTTTTTTATTGTTATTTTAAACAAATTTAATTAATTCGGTGTTAACCGAAACTGATTCGGTTAATTTAATTTTAGTAAAACTTTAATTTGATTCGGTTAATCAATACTAAATCGGTTTGCGATTAATTCGGTTAATTTATTGATTGAATTAATGGAATGTTCACCCTAGATTAAAACCATTTTAGCATAGAAAAAATCAATATATTTATTTGTTTCTATAAATGAAAATTAACAATGCAAATAGTTGAATTATATTTAGTCAAATAATCAACAAATAATCCACGAGAAACTTATATAAAACTAATAGGAAACAGTGATTTTCCGAGAATACTTAGAGAAAAAGACCTTGGTCTTTATTTCGACAGATGAGATCGTCTGTTTAAAAAAAAAAATTAACAAAATTTTCTATTTAAAAAAAATTTCTTGTTAAAAAAATTTCCTATTTAACAAAATTTTCTATTTAACAAAATTTTTTTGTTAAAAAATTTTTCTGATTTGTAATTTACGGATTAGAGGATGATTCACTGATTATGATTGATGGATTATGATAGATCCCATCTATTTAAGTGATGAGGTCCATCAAAATAAATCAATCTACAAGATGGACCATCCTCTAGTCCGTAAAATTTAAGTGGATTGATAAGCTCAGTAATATTCACCAAAGAGAACTAATACAACAATTTTCTTAGTTATATGGTGTGGTTCATTAGAGTATCTCCCTGTTCCAAACAGTGGTACATCTAATATATCGAGTATTAAAAATATAATATTTCGGTATCTTGAATAATTTGAAAACATCTAAAGTAGTTAATAATGGACATGATTTTTCTTTTTTACTTTTTTTTAAAAAAAACAAATACTCAAAGAACATAAAAAAGGAAAATTGTGAAAAAAAAAACTTGCATAAATTTGTCTATGACAACTTGAAGAGATTTTACTACGCAGTATTTTTTTTTTATTTCTTTGAACTAGGCGTTCAAGTTTCAATTATTCAATATGTATGCTATAATGCTACTAATAAGTTTTAGTGTATTACATAATACGTAATAAAAATAAAAAAAATATTTGATCAATGTTATTGTATTGTTTGAAAAAATCATCCAGAAATTTGTTTTTCTTTAATTATTTATTGGTATTAAATATTTCCATCGCTGAGTGAGAAGAGATCGGCGACTCCATTAGAGAAAGTGTTGTTACAGACGAGTTCACAGGGTTCATTTGGTGGCGCCATTAACTGCAAAATTTTCAGACAGGGTAAGCAAGTTGCAGAGCAAAAAAAATTAGAAGTTTGAATTCACAGGGTTCACTCGTAGAAATTAACAAGACAGAAATCGAAGAGGAGATGAGGAATTACTGGCACCAGGTGGTTTGTATATAGCCAACAGGAAGGTGATTAGGAAACAAATCACCTTAAATTGGCAACTTTCACCTCCAATTTGACAAGTAAAAAAATTAAGGTAATATATAAAAAGAAAACATATATATATATTTTTAAAACGATTTGGTTCCATATATATTTTCTAGTTACCATAGTATCTTGATTTCTGAAAAAAAATTCTTCCTAATGTAATAATATTTTTATATATATCAATTAAAGTTTAGGGATATCGGTTAATTCGGTTAATTTATATTCATTTTCTATAATTTTTTTTATTATTATTTTAAACAAATTTAGCTAATTCGTTGGTAACCGAATAACCGATTCGGTTAATTTAATTTTAGTAAAATTTTGATTTAATTCGGTTAGCTAACACTAAATCGGTTTTCGATTAATTCGGTTAATTTATGAACCGAATTAACCGAATGCTCACCCCTAAATTAAATCCATTTTGTCATTAAAAAATAAATAAATTTATTTATTCTATAAATGAAAATTAACAATGTAAATAGTTGAATTATATTTAGTCAAATAATCAAGTATCGATAGCATCAACAAAAGATCAAGATATTACAATTTGGTGAACTAACAACATCCACAAGTAAAAAAATTAAAGTAATATATAAAAAGAAAACATGAAAATATAGGACAAATTTGTTCCCAAATGCATCTAATTTTTTATTTTAAAACCATTTGGTTCTATATATATTTTCTAGTTACCATAGTAGAAAGAATTTTCTTCCTAATATAATAATTTATATATATCGATTAAAATTTAGGGTGAATATGATTAATTCGGTTAATTTGATATTAATTTTGTATAATTTTTTTTTATTGTTATTTTAAACAAATTTAGTTAATTCGGTGTTAACCGAAACCGATTTTGTTAATTTATTTTTAGCAACACTTTGATTTGATTCGGTTACCCAACATTAAATCGGTTTTCGATTAATTCGGTTAATTTATGGACCGAATTAAACCTAATACTCACCCCTGATTAAATCCATTTTGCCATAGAAAAAAAAAATAAATTTATTTATTTCTATAAATGAAAATTAACAATGCAAATAGTTGGATTATATTTAGTAAATAATCAACAAATAATGCACGATAAAGTTATATAAAACTAATCAGAAATAGTGATTTTCCGAGAATACTTGAGAAAAAGGTTTGATCTTTATTTCAGCAAATGGGATCCTCTGGTTCGTAAAAAAAAATCCTAGTTTGTAATTTACGGATTAGAGGATGGTTAACTGATTATGATTGGTGGATTATGATATACGCCATGTATTTAAGTGATGGGTCCATCAAAATATATCAATCCATAAGATTAACCATCTCAGATCCGTAATTACGGATGAGAGGATCTGTGCTCCTATTTAAGTGGATTGATGAGCACAGTAATGTTCATCAAAGAGAACTAATGCCACAATTTTTTTATATGGTGTGGTTCATTAGAGTATCTCCTTTGTTCCAAATAGTGGTGCATTTAATATATCGAGTATTAAAAATATAATATTTTAGTATCTTGAATAATTTGAAAACATCTAAATAGTTAATAATGGACATCATTTTTCTCTTTTCTTTTTTGTTTTTTTAAAAAAATACTCAAAGAACATAAAAAAAAGGAAAATTGTGAAAAAAAAAAAGAAAAGAAAAAACTTGCATAAATTTGTCTATGACAACTTGAAGAGATTTTACTAAGCAGTATTTTTTTTTTTAATTTCTTTGAACTAGGAGTTCAAGTTTCAATTATTCAATATGTATTTTATAATGCTACTAGTAAAAATAATTGTTAGCCAATCAATGTTATTGTATTGTTTGATATGTTATATTATATAAATTAGAATTAATTATTTAGTAAAATTTGTTAGATCCATGTAATAGTGTAATAATGCAAGGGTGACGCTAGAGAATCCCAGCAACAAACTACTGTAACGGGCTTCCTTGTGTAAAAAATTAATTTAATTTAATATTATACTTATCTTAATAAAAAATTAAGAAAATTATATTTTTTAACATCGTCGGGCTAAAATATTTATAGAAGCTAAAGAGAACTATATTTTTTTATATAAAGCAACTAGAGAAAATTAATGATGAGAAAAATTTATAATAATACGTCGTAGCTGAGTCTCGAACTCTAGATCACTGATTGTTTCGCTTGTGAAATTACTAATAAACCTTGGAATTATTTTTAGTGTGAATAGAAAAAAGAACATTAACGTACATTCATTTTAGGCTTCACCAAAGTAAGTTAGTAAAAGAGAGAGATTTTTAATCAAATAGTAAGATATTTCGCAAAGTTATTAAAAATTTTATTTTTTAAAACTCATCATATTTTCTATCCATGGAAAAAAATTTTAAAATTTTATTACCGTTATTGAATTTTATATAAATTATTTATCCAAATACTATTTTTTTCAAAATTATCAAAAGATAGGTATTGAGAATTCATTTTTTTTCTTATTAGACTATTAGAAAATTGCTTATGATTTTTTTTAAGAAAATATTTTTAGCAATTTTGAAAATCAATTTTTTATTTAGAAAATAATCTATTTCTACTTTAAATCAGTTTCACAACTTCGTGAAAATTTTATCATAGCTTTTGGATATTTCTTTGTTACAAAAATTCTCCTAATTTTTTAACAATTAAAAATTCTCAAAATTTTTCTTTCAATAATGTTTATAAATTATATATCAAGATTTTTCAAAACTTAAATTGTTGGATGGGGGGGGATGAATAGCGAACGTTGAAAATCGTTATCGAGTCAAAGTACGCAGTGGAAAATAATAATGTAAACAATGCTAACACACTAAATTTTACTTGGTTCGGAGCCTTCGTCGACTCCTACTCCAAGGTCTGCACATGAGAGTGCTTTCGTTGGGCAATCCACTAATAGTTCACAAAAGAGTTACACAATAAGTACAAGAACTATAAAATAAAGTTACCGACAACAAGGAAAATAAAAACTGAGTCGCGAGTTGTTGGAGAAGCTTCACAATGTCGCAGGAGCGTCTTTGGAGCAACGCGCAAGAAAGCAGTTGCAGAGAGAAGTTGTTGTGTTTGCTCCTGGTGGATCGATGCCTACTATTCCCTCAAACGGGGAATGCGTCACCACCAAGTCACTCTCCTCTAGTGACTTACCTTAACTTACCACTTTGACAAACATTCGGTCAACTCGTTGACCTGTCTGGACTTCATGCTAGCTATTCGGTCAACCGTTGACCAAGCTGGACTTTGTGCCAGATAACTGGTCAGCCCGTTGACCTATCTGGACTTCGTACCAGCTATCCAGTCAGCCCGTCAACCTAGCTGAATTTCTTGGCAGATATTTGGTCAACCCTCCACCTATCTGGACTTCTCCTGCATACTTAGTGAAATTGTTAGATCATATTAACCAAATTTAACTTACTTTGTCATTCATCAAAACCTGAGTTAGACTGTTAGTACAACCTGCACCAACAATCTTCCCCTTTTTGATGCAATGACAACTTGGGTTAAGTTAGGGCAAAATAATATGCAAAAATAAATGACAGTTTTTAAGTTAGTCTTGTTTTGATGTTGCTTGGTATTTTGCTAACTTAATCCACCTAACCCTCCCCCTTTAACATTCATCAAAAAATGGGAATAGACAATACATTGAAAAACTTTGCTAAGTAAAGTAACCAAAAAAACTTTGACAATAGAAATTTTTCAGAATTACTTGGGGGATTAAAAACAACTTAGAGAATAAGTTAATTAACTTTAAAAGGATCTTTTAAAGACGTTTTGTAAAGTGATATTTTAAAAGTAAAAACTTTATGTCAGGATTTCTAAAAATTTGATAGTTAGGTTTTTTTAAGATAACTTTTGAAAGATTTTAAAATGTCTTTTAAAATATTTCAAAAAAATAAATAGTGGTCAAATTGATTTACTAAGGGTGATAAAGTTGAAGTGTTTACAAACTTTACAGTTTTGAAAATACTAGTAGTAAAAAAATGAAGCAATTTTCAAAACAATTTTTAAGTTATTAATCCTCTCCCTGAACCTGACATTATTTCAAAATAGACAACTAAAAAAAATATCCTTAACTGTCTAGCCATTAGTTACTTACTAACTATCAGAAGATAGCAGTTTTCACTTGGTTAGTTAGGTTAAGTTAATTTATCCAGTTAGTGTTTAATGAAACTAAAAAAACTTAACCTGATTACTGTTAGTTTGGTATTTAATATCCAGACTTGTATTGATGCACTGATATAAGCATCTTAAGTCCAGACAATCTGCCTATGCATCTCGCCCCTTTCTAAATTTAGCAATATACAAACAAGGTAGTCCTAGTGTGTTGGTGAGATGCTCAAGTCCTAGATCTATAGGAACATACTTTCTAAGGGTTTGATCTAGACTAAGGCTAAAAGTAATTTTGAAAATTATAAAAATAAGGGAAGTTTTGAGAAAAATAAAGAATTTTACCCTAGAATTTTAAAGAATAATTTTTTAAAGTAATTTTAAAATTAAGAGTCCTAGTCTATTAAGCACATTCCTAATTGTAACAAATAAGTAAGGTAAATACAAGTAGACAATAGTAACCTAATCTACTGTGATGAGGAGGAGGGTGGTCCGGAACCCAGAGAGCGCAACATCTCTATCAGCTCAGTGTGACGAGTCCGGTCCTCCTCACGAAAGTTGGACAGGTCCTATCAAAGATTGGAGACATCCTTGTAGGGATCTAGCATGCTAAACACGTAGAAAGTGCAGTGGAAAAATTAACTAGATCCTCTCCAAAAGATCCATGCGACGGAAAAATATCATATATATCATATACTAAGTTTTACATGAGAGGGAATATACCTTTGTAGCGTGCCCTTCTCAATCCCGACAACAACTTTTCTTTGGATGCAGATCTCAGCGCGATAAAGTGACCACACCTCTATGATATCCACACGAGTACGTCCTTCGTTTGTCACACAAACGAAGCCTTCGGAGAAGAACCACCTTTGTGGTGCTAGCCACACAAGGTGATTCGACCATGAGGAAGGAACAACCAAGAGGCAGAAGAGGAGTCAGAAGAAGAAGACCAAATGAACATCTCAAGTTCTCTTTCTTCAAAATCATCAACACACCACCTTTTATATTCTCATGGAATACCAAAAGTCCTTGTGCCTTTTGATCTTCCTTCATGAATTGTCATCTTTCATGAAGAGACTTAGAGGCTTTTCATCTTCCATGAAGAGTCTTTTAGTCTTCTTATTTTACATGATCAAATCATGTAAAAGACCTTTCTTAATCCTTGGTGAATTCAAGTTCGCCCAATGAGTCTAACTCATTGAACCTTATCAATCCTAATTAACTTCATGAACATCAATCCAAATTGACTCCATGAATTTAATTTAAATTAGACTCAATCTAATAATTGGATCCAATTGAGTCTAACTCAATGAGTCTAATTCGGATTAAATGTCTCTTTATTTTCCTCTTAATGGGTTGGATTATTATCTTGGATTAACCATTAACCCAAAAACCCAATAAGCCTAATCATCTCATAATTGGCTCATAGGCCTAATACTAACATCCTGGATATGGACAATCCTCCACCTGGTTCACCTACTAAGTATATCCAAAAATACTCATAGTAATACATTAGCAGCAGATCGTAGCGGTCTTCGCCATTCCTATAAGGTCATTCTAACACTAAAATAGGTACTCTAATTGCAAGGTCAATCTCTCATTTTTTTCCGCATGTGGGGACTTTGACCAAGATTGCCCAACACAATTTTCAACCAAATTCAGCGTCAATGCATGTTGATAAGTGTGAAGTATATAAGGTTTTCATTGTATTTTTGCACTACATTCAACCCACTTTTGTATGCAGTGAGAGAGAAAGCTCTCCCATTGATGAAAATTATGATTCAGATGATGATTAATTTATGTACCTTTATAGAGTATGTGGTAGCATGTTTCATCCAACTGCTATTTGCTACATCTTCCAAAATATAGTTAACACTCCTATGAAACTTTAGTGTTTGTTTCAACCTAAATATCAAGTCATGAATGATCCAAGTTCTAGCACTAATAGCTATAATTTGGGAAATCATCAGATTCAGAACTTTCTATTCTATGAAATTCCCAAGCAGTATGAGTATTTCCAAACACAACAGCATATCCCTAACTCACCTCATTACTACAATCAAGATTAGATGGATTATCAAAATTTTTATTATAAAAGCACCAAGGTGTTGATCAATATTTTCAAGCATCTCAGAATTTGTTAAAATTTTAGGATGATTTAATACTAGATGGACTATGTCAATCTCAACACATTGATCTGACTTTCTGGGATGAATCCCAAGACTTAGAAACTCTTTCTTCTAATGTCATGTTTCTCTTTGTATAATAAAATCATTGATTTAAATCTCAAACAATTTTAGGATGATATAATACTAGATGGACTATGCCATGTTTCTCTTTGTATAATAAAATATTTTTCTAGCTTGCATCATATCATGTTTAGCTCTTGTCCATTAAACACTTTTATAGAAGCACCATGCATGTTTTGTCCATTAGGCAATATTTTGACGTCTTTAGTATTAGTGCTATCATATGTGATCCTGTCTTAGAAGCTTAATGAGACGGAGAGTCAGGAAGAAAGAACTTACTGCCGTGGCTGGGGAAACTTATGCTGATGCTGAAGAAATCGCCAATCATCCTTGATCCGAGAAAACCAAAGCGGATAAGGAAGGAACAAATTACCGGATCCTTTCCTCTGCGAGATCCCAAAAGTGCAAGAGAAAGATCCAATGAAGAACACCAGGACCTGGAGCTTCCGAGGTTCCTGCGTACCAGAGAACAACCGACACTATCATCAGTGACCTAAGACCGGGGTGGGAATCCCTGTCTAGGCCCTCTGACGCTTAAGTTAGCGGTCTCTCTTGGGAGGAAGAAGATGAATAGTAAGAAAAGTTGAGGTTCCTGAGTCGCGAGTGAGGATGTGAGCTTACCTGGCCAACGGAGAGGATTCCCCTTTTTATACCACTTCATATAACCTCCGTAGTTATGAAGTGGACCCCGGTTTGTTAGAGTTTGTTATGAGATGACGTAAGCCATGTACTTGCAGGAAATAGTTTTTAAGGAATCTTTTTTGTACCCCAGATGTACCTTCTTTGTCGTTTAGTACCTACAGAAGAGTCTAGAGAACATTTTCCCACTAAATTAGTCAACCTGCTATACATTCACATGACATGGATATTTTCATAAGGTATTTATGCATATTCCTAAAATAATTATTCTGGTCCCGACTTACATATTACATAAGGGTATATTTATCGACCATTCTTGCTTCCCCTATTTTATTAAGTTACAGGCAGTCCAATATTATACTATGCTTTGTCCGGCCTGGACTTGAACCTAAGTTATACCCGGGCGGGCTATTATCATTGTTCAATATATAACTTAATCAATCGACGACATACTGTAGCTTGTGTGGGATTCCATATCCTTGGATGTTCGGACGGTTGTGTATGATTGACAGGTACTAGTATATCTTCATATGCCTGGTCGATTATGCAAGCTCGACTGATATTAGTCTATATTCAGATGTGCTATCTCAGACAGTCTTGACCTATCTATCTTAACTGCGTAGACCTATCCAACAGTAGGCCCGTATTTCTTAAAGTAATATACCGTCCGATGTAGACTGATATTTTTATTAAGTATCTAAAGTTGCTCGATACTCCTACCCGCTTAATTCTACTATCTCTTCAAGTGTAATACCGGACGATACTGCCCTGACCATATCTCCCCGGGCGGTCTTAGCTGATCTATATTAATATATCCTATCGCCCAATAGTTACTTGTTCTTACCGAAGCTTGTTATCTCGGTCGATATTGACCTCTCTTTCTGGAAGCACATAATTTTTGGCCGATATTGACCTTCCCTTCTTTGAAACACATGACTCTGAGCCGGTACTAACGTTTACGTAATTCTACTATCTCCTTTCTCCTTTCCACCGAGGCCCTACAAAACCTAACTCATATCACCAGCCTTCCCTTTAAATCTAGTCGAAGGAGGTGTAGGCGACTGACTAGATCTGAGTCTAATTTTGTCTCCTTCCCTGTCTTTGGTTACACTCTCGCAGTGGCTTCTTGCAGTAGTCTCATGACTTTTTCCATGGTAATCCCGTGATCCCTGACAGGGAAGTTCTGTGACCTCAGGTATAGTAATCCCGTGACTCCTTTTTGCAAGTTAAATAGGGCTGGAATCCTCCCTTCCCCCATCACTTACTTTAATTCTTCACTCCTCTGCTAAGGGTATGGCCTCAGACCCTCCTCTCTGGGAGCAATTTTTGGGAGAAAAAACTAAATTCATGGATGAAGCTTCCCAAGCTATGGGCTTTCCCCATTCCCAGGATAAAGAGCTGGAGGTGCTCTTGTCATTTGTCCAATCCCAAGTGCGCTCTGAAACAACTCTAAGGCACCACGCCTACCGAGACTTGGAGATCAAGACTAAAGAGCTGAATGATCTGAAGACCCAATGGGCTTCAGAAGTATCTACGCTAGCTAAGGAGATTTGGGCGCTTAATGTTCTAATGTCACAACAATCACAAGACCTAGGTCTCCTGCATACTAAGGTGGATGCTTTGGAAGCAGAGCTCAGAAGGCTTAAGCAGGGGATGGACCCATTAGTTGCCTTTCCACCATGGGATAATTAAGTTTGCCCTTCCTTGTTCATGGGACCACTTTGCTTCATAGTTTCCTTCATCTACAAGGTGGTACCCTAACATTTTTGGGAGGGCGACTTATTCGGACGGTCAGATTTTCCTTTCAGTCTCTGTGTTGGGTAAAATATTTCCACTTCTCTCCCCTGGCAAAATATTGCCACTTCTACAGCCCCAGTACAATGTTTCCACTTCTACAACCTAGCCGAGTTTAATTCTAATGGAATCAGAATCTCCTGAGCTTTGGAGGAGTTTATATCTACCTCTGGCATTAGCCTCCTAGGATTTAGCATTTTGAGAAGAAAATGTAATGCCATATGTCTGTTCATGTTTACAGTAAAAATTGCCCGGTCTCTTGTACTGAACGAGGTGACTCTTTCGACGTATGAGAATAACAATATACCTCTTATGAATGTGTGGGCCTGACCTATATTAATTTTCTCATTCTTGATTGTGTTAATTCGAGTAATTTTTAACTTATCTACTGCGAGCGCGTGAAACCGAGTGATATTATCTTATTCTACCTAGACCGAGCGGTGTTCTACACTTAATCGGTCGATGCACCTTACGTTATCCTCACTCGATATTTCTCTATTGCTACACGACCGATAGGTTTCCGAACCTACTCATGTCGTTAGCTTCCCTTTCAAGTACAAAGGGAGGAAGCGTGATTAATTGACCAAACCCCTTCAAAATTTTTCTTCCATCCCTATTTACTGCGCCTAGTAAACCATGTGCCTTTTCTAGTATTTCCTCGGCTGTGATTGACCTTTCAAAGGCAAGAGAATTTTGGAAGCGACCCACAAGGCGTTACCAACCCTTGTGTGATTTGATCCATCGCGTCTGCCATAAATGCCCTTTTATGATCATATGACACGTGTCTTTTCTCTAATCTCCATAACCTTCAGTGCTCGCCTGCCTCTATAATCAACGATGTTTGTTGAAAAGGGGATGCGCCAATCTAACGGTAGCTGTATTCCCTTTCAACCCTAAACCCTTCATCTTCCTATCGACCTCATCTTAGCGTTTTTCTTGCCTTAGTGTTTCCTCCTATCTATAACCCTTGATCATCCCCGTGCTCGTTGTTCTTCAGTGCTCCTTTTTTTTATTCCTCAGTAAGTAACCTACTGTTTAGTTATTTCCTACTTCTATCTATGGCCAAAGAAATAATTGCCCCTTGGTATGCCCGGATTTCATCCTCTTTTGACAAAGATGCTAGGTTAGCCATCCGAAGGCAATATGAAATCCCCAAGGAACGTCCTCATCGCCCTCCTGCCAACTGCGTAACCTTCTTCAGAGACCAGTTAATAGGCAGTTTGAGATTTCCCATTCCTTCTTTCTTGATCGAGATAAGCCAATACTTTGACATCCCTCTCCAACAGTTTGTCCCAAATACTTTTCGTTATTTGTGTGGTGCTTACATGTTGTTTCGTATACTTGACATCCTCCTACCCCTCAACATTTCTTCATGTTTTCTTATATGAAGGGGGCAAAACCAGGTGTTTATTTGTTTCAATCGAGAACTAAGATGGTCCTGTTTAAGGATATGCCCTCTTCTCTTAAAGGCTAAAAATCTCATTTCTTCTTCGTCAAATTTCCCAGACCCATTCCTTGGTCCCATGCTTGGAAGTCCTCTTTACCTCCGTTGCCCGACGTTACAGAGCTTCACCTTCATCCTTCTTTTCCTACATACTGCGAGAAGCTGTTCTGCCATCTCCTCTCTATTCCTAAATGGTTACGGGGTGACCTTCTATACTTGTTTGGTTTGAGCCCAGTCAAACATAAGATATAAGGCTCCTTAGGTAAATTTCTGATTCTACTTTCATTGATATTTGCTAATTGAAACCTTTTTTGTTAATTGGTGCAGTGGAGGCTTTTTACTCTTCTTTGATTGATGAAGAACTGAATCTGGAAAAAACCAAACTCCATGCCAAGGAGCGAGAGCTTCTGGCTGAACTAGACCAACTTCCTTCAATTGAGGCTTCAAGTCCTCCAGCAGAAGCCATCAGCTCTCAAGCGGTTCCTGAGGCCCTTAAGGGTCTTCCTGTAGAAACTTTTGATGACCCTTTACCAACTGCTCCTTTGCCGGTGGTTATTGCCCCCTCACCTATGACTTCCCTTCCTATCATCGAACTTACATCCCCTGTAAGTTCAGACAAGTCCCCCGTCGAAGCGGTGCCCAGTAAGTGTCCGGGACGCAAACTCACC
>JBBMJZ010413101.1:10634471-10647658 GCA_037833815.1 Zingiber zerumbet | reverse complement strand
CAATTATTAAAAATATTTGTTCAGATTTATTTGCGTAATTTAAGATTTTTTTTAAAAAAAATGGTCTTTAAAGAATTACACCTTATTATTAACGTTTAAAATTCTATTCAAATCGAACTAACAAAAAAAAAAACTGATACATTTAGCCCCATCTAATTACATGTATAAAAAAATATATATTAAAAATGATTTGTATTAATTAAATTCGATTTAATTTGAAGGTAATTAATAGGAATTCCTAAAGATAGTTTGAATAGGCACATTAGAGCCCCGGCACGTTTCCAGGGTTATGATATAGCAGTACGATATTTAGATTGTCACCTAGATACTTACGATTTGATTCTGGTAATGATATATTTATAGGAATTTTTTTTCTAAATAGAGGACGTAATCAAAGGATACTAGGCTTCTGCGCTGACTGCAGTAGATGTTGGATTTTTAGGCTGGCCGACGTGTGCACTTCCCGATTTACTCTGATGGTAGGTGGAAAACTTTCGTGAGACTGGGCCAATTACCAAGGATAGTCTATGATACTAACTGAGATTATCATTAGAGCCTCAGACACAATACATCGATAATTGGACTGTCCCCTCTGGACGGTGCGGTCGTTAAGACATGAGGTGTTGCCACATGAAGTCTTGAGATTGAAACTTGGCGTGTCCGAGAATACCTCCCCCCTATGTCTTGCTACCTGCACTAAAGGCTAGTAGTCACCTATAATTTACCTCCTCTGTGTTAGCTTAGAGACGGATTAATAGGAGCGATGGAACAATAAACCACCTTTTGCCACATAAATTAATAATAAATAAATAAATAAAATGGGGCCATTAGGGTGTCAAATAAAGTTGAGTAATGATGAAGAAATCGTAGCTATAAATATATTCTTTGGAGATGAGAGTTTCCAAATTGGGTTAGAAATTAATACTAATCTTTAAATATTAAAATGTTTTCAAAAGGTGCAATTTGACATTTGGTTCCACCAAGTCATTGATGTCTATTTTTTTTTAAAAAAAAGCTAGCTCGTATAGTTTTATAATAATTTATAAGAAAAGTAAAAGAAAAATAAGGTGAAGTTTAATTAATCAATTTAATTTATAACAATTGATTGATGTTATTTGATTTAAAAATTAAAACCGAATTTAAATAATTTAAAATAATCATTTTGAAAAAAAACATTTTCAAAAAAATGAATTTCTAACTTCGGACAATTCTATTAATTAATTTAATTTAACTGATCTTTTAATAACTCCTATTAAAACCTTTTCCATCTACCATTAAAATAACATTTGAATCCTCGCCTAGAGGAGAATTAGTTGAAAAAGCGACAGATAAGAACCATGAACGGTACGATGGTTAAGTCATAAGATATTATCATATAAGGTCTTTGAGTCAAAACTCAACCGAATAAGGATTTGAATGAACCAAATCTAACTGAATATGCAGAAAAATCTAAGGCTCGAATTCAACTCGAAATTAGTATATTCGAGTTCTAGTTCGAGCTTGATCCGAAGCTTGAAAAATTCAAAATTTTTTTGTTCGAGTTCGGTTCGAATTAGGGCTCGAGTTTGAGTTCGGTTTGAAAGATTCAAATATGTTCTTGAATTATTCAAATTATTCCTCAAAAACAAGTACTCAAAAGACTCGAAGTTTATTGTTTTAATATGTATTTAATTTATATTAATAAAATATTAAGACTCGTGAACTATCGAAGAATATAATTTGGGTTCGAGTTCAGCTCGAAAAAAAGTTCTAACATGTTCGAGTTCGGCTCGAATTCGATAAATTCGAATACGAATTAAATATTTTTCGAGTTGACTCGAAAAACTTGCGAGCCGGTTCAATTCGTTTGTAGCCCTACATCCGAGCATACCTTCCCCTATACCTTGGTTAACTACACTAATGAGTAGTAGTTATTCGTAATTTACTTCCTCCGTATTGATCTAGAGACGGGTTGGTAGGAGTCCTGGGAGCATGTAAACATTGATCAGATGTAAAAGCAAGCATGAGGTCTCAACAATCGTGTGATTTCATTAAAATTTCCCTCAACTTTGTTTTTTTTTTTTTAAAAAATCAAATCAATTATCTAACTCTTTATATTTATTATTGTTTTTCAAATTATTAACTAAAATAGTTATCAGTACTTTGCGAGAGAGTATTCCACAGTGATCTCTGTTGAATGTTCTATGATTCTTTCCCTTTACCAGAATACAATTTGATTTAAGCAATGTCAACAATAGACGAATTGACATTTTGAAAGTGAACTAAATTTTCAATAGTTTACAAAGTCAACAAGTATGCATACAATTACAAATAAAGGAATATCACAAGTCATACAAAGTCAGAATATCTAATGATTCATCTTTCTATTGTATGGCCTCGTTCACTGATTAAAAAAATAGAGGCGTACATGAGACTAAAGAAGAAAAAGAGGCAGAGTTAATGCACACAGACATGAGACTAAAATTAAAGCAGCTCTTGACCTTAATCATTTTGTCTTTGATTTCTTGTGAGGAGCGAAGCAGCAAGGCTTTTGAATCGATCAATCTCGCATCACCTCTGATACGGCAATCTTGGAGTCCGTGGATCACAGGAAATTTGCTCCCCCTTCCTGTCCTTTTTCTCCTCTTTAGACCATCTCGAGAAAGTTAACCAAAGATGATTGATTTCAGTGTGGGGCTGCTTGTTCATCTTTTCCCCCTACTTTAGCATCGATACTGGTTTTTACATCATGTGGCAAAAGGCGAAATCACTCGCCCCTAGCGCCCCCGCCGCACCCGACCCAAGGCCAAGCTTTTACATCATGCTTTTACCTGCAGAAGCTTGATCACACGTGCATCCTTCCTGATACATCACTTTATGCAAGTTACATTGACGAACAAGCTCAACACTTGTAAAGTTCAGCAATGTAAACATGAACAGATGCTGGAAATGTAGGAGGATGCATCATTTGTTTCTGAGCTACACTTTTGAATAATTAGGAGACTTTCAGCAGACAAACTCTTGACATTGTTCATAAAGCTGCATCATTTGATCTGCAAGCACTATCTACTCCATGCCGTTTTATAATGATGCTGTTTAGAGTCGCAAAATAAGAAACCAATAGCATATTAGGGAAAGTTGCTTGCTTTTAACTGAAATCAGAAACTAGGATATAAAACTGAAGCAAATTCGGTTAAAGATCTAATTTTGTTGAATATTTGTAAGTGTTAGTTTACTACTCTGGAAAGCAGCTGAATAGTAAAGGACCTGTGCAAATGTGGTAGTATGAACTGACTTCAAATTATATTCTTTCAAGTTTTAGTGTCTGCATATCATGGAACATCAATGTGTTTATCAATACAAATGACCTTATTAAATGCAGGAAAATATTATCAGATGAACAAAAAGGTAAAAGATTAAATTTCAATGAAATGTTAATCTTCATATACAAAATCTTTTGCAGAGAATCTATGAGCAACTTATTGACATATATTCTGAAAGCCATTAACAAGCAATACAATTGTCATGAGAAAAATGTTGAGACCCCTTTAACTGTGTATCTTTTCTTTGGAGACAATCACTCTTTTAAGACAGTACAACACTTTTACTGTTTATCTTTTCTTTAGAAGCAATCACATGCCTTTTTATCAGTTTCGTTATATTAGCAAACAGTTATGGTATTTGTTATCAATTTTGCCATATTTTGCATACATTCCTATAAGAGAATTCCTATCGAAGAATCTAAGTCATGCCTATAAGTTGTTATCTAAGCATGATTGCATTTTTCATGTTTCAGAAGCTGAATCACCCCAATCACAGTTGAAGAATCAATATTTTCTAAGAAGATACATACTGTAGTTCCTCTGAAGACAATAACAGCTTCTTCTGCATCCACATTTTGGACACATCCAGATACAATAGTACTGTCATATACTGTAACTTTTGTAGCCCTTTCATTGAAGAAGGCAATAGCTCATTCAACGGTTTCAATTTTGGTGTACCCTGAATGAAAGGAATTTGTAGCTGTTATGTGAATAGGAAGCCATACTGACCCAATACATATGTATGCCTACTTCTCTAGAAATCAGCTAAATTTGTACAAAGCTGAAGAATGAGTGTGCAAGAGATGATACCGATCACTTAGACGCCATTCATCTGAAAAATCTGATTGACTCTGCCATCGTATCACACCAAGTGCAACCTCATTCTTGAAGCTTATGTTGCCAAATGTTCTACGAGCATAACCAAGCACTCAGATTATCCCTACATGCCCATCAATGCAGTATTAACCAAACCATCTTCTACACAACAAAGTACCTTCTAAACCACAGACCAAACCAAACCATCTTGTACAATCGCACAATGAAGTAGGAGGTCGAGAATATAGAGAAGACAAGGATGATAAAGATTGTATCACTACTTTTTATTGATAAACTAAGCAAACTAATACATAGCTTAAAATAACTCAGTCACTGACCCCCTAACTCCCATCCATAAAACATATACTAACCCACTAACTTCACAATACAAACACTAATCCAATAACTCCATGATACAAACATTAGCCCACTAACTCCATAATACAAACATTAATCCACTAATTCTCTAATACAGACATTAACATCTACTAATCCTTAATCATGAAACTTACTAACTCCATGACCAGGTCAACCTCCAAACCATATATTAAAGTTTATAAACAGTGTTTGTATCTTCTATGGATCGCATTCCATGAAACAGCTATCTCTCTGTAGCATTCTATCGAACAGTTCGCAAAATCCTTCCACCAGACACATGACCATAAAATGGATAATTTCAAACGGATGATAACGTGCCACAAAGCAACACTCTTGGCTGCGGCAAACCGTCGAACACAAGATGAACATACTCAATCCCACCGCTTCAGACGAACAACTGAGCAAAATTTTCAAGCATATCACTGTTTAGGCTCTGGTACCTCTTCTCAACGATCTGACGACGACCTCATTTCCATCCTCGAGCGATTTGGGTTGGGCCACGGGTGGCTCGAACCCATTTGTCAATCTCCATCCATATATAGATATGCATGGTCAATCAAGCCAAAACAAATCAATCCAACACTTTTCCTTCTTTTTCTCCCTCCCTTCCAAAAGACTAAAGAGGTCCATTATTAATTACTCCACTAAAATCACTAAGTTCTTAACCTTCACTAAAAGACAGGCAACCAAACTGAGACGGACAACCATGGCATCATCAACTTTTGTTATAATAATTAATTAAATAGGTTCAGAGTCTAATATTGTCAGCTTTCTGTACACAGTCATGCATCGAATTTTCCAGCTTAATGATATGGCAGTATTATCCAAATAATACATTCTTTTTATTTCCGGTGTCAATAATTCTTTTTCTTTTTGTATCAATTGTCCTCTCGTAGACAAAGTTATAGAGAAGAAGATGAACTTGGATGGCTGTCCATGTCAAATTCTTTTCTCTTTATACAAAGCTCTTTTAGTACCTAATTAAAGTTGAGCAAATCTAATTTTTATCTGTAAAATTACCTTTTTTGTTTCTTTGGAGAATTTTGATAATTCAGGTGACCTCTGAAAGGGAATTGTAGTGGAAACAGATGTCACACGGATTAAGATTAGTATGGGAAACCACCATAAACGTACATGGGTTAAGAATTTATGGGAGAATATGAAAGTTGGCATATGATTATATGATAATTAATTTAAAAAATGAGGACTACTAATGAGCATTACTATCGACAGAGATCATCCAGGGAGGAGTGGATAGAATTTTCATGAATCCTCACACAATATAAACTATTTAATTTAGTAACATGAGCTAATAAATATAGCAGAATGAGTAAATAAATCAAAAAGTGATAATAAATTCGGAGACCATTTATGTTCAACGGCCTGCATGGCGCATCTAGCACGTCGCCTTGAAATTTCATTAATGTTACTCCTTTAGAAGAAAGTATGGAGAAAGCCTTTATACAACGATGAAAATGTGAAGACTATGAGGAATAGATAATGAAGAACGTAAGTTAAAGCCTTTAACCTTTGTCTAAACCTTTGAAAATTTGAACAATTCAGGGGTATTTTTGTGGAAGTTAAAGTGCCCATAATTCCTCCTATAAAAGACTTTAATAATTCAATTCTCGTCTCTATATATATTTATATATAATCCTTTAACATGTCGATTAACAAAATTTAAGACAATCGACAAGTCAATTACACTACTCCAAATCAAAACTTTTTGTTTATCCAAAAATCACATCGAGTCGGTAGCATATATCCAACCTAGATTGTCTTTCGACTCTATAATTTCTCCTTTTATTTATTTTTTTAATGGACATTAAATATCTAATTTACACCGATTAATCTGGGACAATCGATCTGACCCCATAGAACTTTCCACCTACTACTAGAGTAAATTGGAAAGTACTCGTAGTGAGCGGCTCATTAGTCTAGCGTTGTTAGGTCAACCGTTTATTAAGGAAAAAAAATCATTCTTTAATTTGTTGAAATTGAGACTTAATCTTTAAATGTCTAGGAATGAAGACGTCGTTCTGCAAATGTACCATTGCCTCAGGAGCAACTCTATAATTTCTCATGCGATAAAAGATCATACGTTGACTCCGGACGCGCAACACGATTGGCCACACGACTATTTGTGAAGAGGTGAATTAGGAAACTATAGATGACCCCCATAAAGAGAGTATATTCAATCCATAGCTTTTATCAGGATTTGACCTTCACTAAATATGCAGCAATTCTACACCATAATTATCATCTAAGCTATGTCCTAAAGACAACCATAATTTTTCATGACTCTTATATCGATCGACTTCAACTCTTTCAATTTAGGTCATTACGACATTGAGTGCACTAAAATCCTTGAGCTCCCTCTAATTTCATATCACTGCATCTAGGGATGACAATTTTTTCTACTAATTCGGAGTCATGTGGGGAAAACTCAAAATCGGGCAAATTCAAAGAGTTTTTTCAGATTCAGGTTCAGAGATTTTTTAAATCCACAAGTTAAACTGGAGCAGGTATGGGGATGTCATCCCCGAATCCATCTCGATAATAAAAATATAATATAATACAATATAACATAATATAAATTTTTATAATTAATTGATTGTATTAATACTTTGATGAAAGGAGTTAAAAATTAAAAATATTTTAGGCCAAATTAATGGACATTTAAAATGGGGATAAGAACGGAAATGAAAATTTATTCCCCATAAAATAGAAGATGGAGATTTTCTGATTAAATAAAATCAGGGAAAAGGACGAGGACCAACTTTTTATGCCATTGAGTCCATTATCTCAAATTTCTACATATTTAATACATATATCAGAATTCAGAAATATATAAGATCTAAATTAAATCATATTATCAAAAATTAAAATGAAAACTAAGTAGTTGAATCCAGCCCAAAAGGGAATATTATTTCTCCAATAAATATGACATTCAGATTATCATATCAAAGAATTGATTACTCCTTTTAAAGGAACGAAGAGAAATAAATAGAACACTAAGACATGTTTGTTGCTCACCAATGTGGCATGTGGTTAATTTAGTATCACATAATAAGTTAAATTTTAGAATAAAAGATGATATCATTAATCCTAAGTAGTCATATCATTGGCCTTATGATAAATTAGCACAACATAATAAGTTAAATATAAATAATATGATGTGTTATGTAAGAAAAAAATATTGAATCGGGGGATGACTAATACGATTCCATGAAAACTTTTTATATGCAACTAGAATAAATAAGGAAGTGTTCATAATATGTGACCCAAAAATTGACTGCACGTTTTATAAGAGGAAAATGATGGAATGTGTTATGCAAGAAGCAAGATGAGTGGACAAAGATTGATCAAAATATAATATTCATCCATTTAAAACATATGCAACATCATAACTTCAACATACTTAAGCCATCATAACAAATTAAATAAAAGAAAATTAAAAATGTAATTTTTGGAAGTCGACGCACCTCGTTCGACAACAAACAAAAACACTCCCTAGCTCCCTCTTATTCTTTCCTTTACTTCCGTTGAGCTCCAATCATGACCATAAAGAAAGATGCTCTTAGACTGTTTGGCAAAATGCCTTCCATTTCTCTATTGTTGGCCTACCATCCTTCATTGGCCCTTAATTCCTACTCCTTCCCTTCCCGCAACAATAATGCCACACAAACGTAGTGGAAAGAACACAAGGATTGGCATGCTCCTATGTCCTCCCTTTTCTCCTCCCTTTTTCATTTCATAATTCAAATTTATAAATGTCAATGCATTGCCCGATGTCATGCACGCAAATGGCTGTAAGTTTCTTCTTTATATATATGGCCTCTTAGTTCCTGCCGTCAGAGGTAAAGAGAATGCATTCATGTCATGGCAGGAGAAGCCTCATCCAGTAGCTGGTGGAAGATCCCTACTACCTCTGTCTCCAGTTGCGACTCCATCAACCACTGCCAGTACGATTCACCTTATGAGGTTGATCCTGCCTCCTGCTTCACCAATCTGCATGGCCTCAGCATGAGTTCTTCGTCAGTTAATATCTCCGGCGAGCCGGTGGAGAGCCAACTCTGGAACCAAGCCTTGTTGTAAGTCTAAGTATATGTAGATTTATATATAGTAGGAGAAGATATGATGAGTGTCTTTTTCTTCATTCGTAGGACTTGACTTTAGTTGATCAATAGGACTAGAATCAATTGAATTTTAATCTGGTCATATATATCTATATATATCTGTATTTGAACATTCAGGAACGTCGGAGGTGGTAGAGACATGCCAAACCACCACCGTGACGACGGCAAAAGCTTCCTGCAACCATGGAACTTTAAAAGCCTAACAACAGACCAGATCTTCGGCCACGCTAGCGACTACCTGGACAATCCACTGTCACTAAGCAGCCTGGAGAAGTTGAGCAGAATCCAATTTGAGAGATTGAGCATTGACGGATCAGACATGGCTATCAACTGGTCCTTAGCACCTCCAAACCCTCATCTGGACTGCCCTCTTTCACCTTCAGTATCAACCCAGCTTCCTGTCACTCGTCTGCCTGTTAAGCTTGACAGATTACATTCAAGTTATTTGCTTTGCAATTACGATGGCTGTTTGAACAATCCACCTCTCGAAGGCTCGAATTCATCTGTAAGTCCTATCGACGATTACTTAATTTAGTTATTTTAAGAAATTAAAAACTTGTTTGTTTGTTCCTAAAACTTGTAGATTAATAGAGGAAACGGGAGAAGATTTACTGCAACAAGTGAAGGGAAAAGGAAAAGGTCCGATGACAGTTCAGAGACACTACTGAAGAAATCCAAGAACGAGAACTCAATGGCTTCATGTGCAAAGGCATGCACAGTAGTCTTCCCATTAATACAGAGAAAGGAAGGGTTTTATTCAATTATTTAAATGCATTTATATTGTTGCAGGCACCAAAGTTGACAGACAAGATCACTGCGCTGCAACAGCTTGTGTCTCCTTTCGGCAAGGTAATTGCAATAACTGTAAGCGATCTTTGTTCATATGATGGTTAAGAACACAAGAAACATAAACCAGTCTCATGCTCGATGACAGACTGACACTGCATCAGTGCTCTTCGAGACATATAATTGTATCAAAATTCTGCATGAGCAAGTTCAGGTACTTACTATACATTATAGATCGATATTGAAATATTTAGAGTAGGTAAATAACTTTTCTTACTTGAATAACCATTTCCTACAGATAAATTAATAATTCTCAAGTAACTGATGAGCTCGTGATGTCTTCATGCAGTTGCTTAGTGATCCATTCATGAAGTCAGCTGGTAGCAAGGTACTAATATCTGTTAGGTGATTACTAGAGTAAAATATATTTATCATTCAGCAGTGAAATCATTCCTTGTAGCTACTGTATTATTCAGAATCACAGGGATTGGGGAGAGATGGAGAGGAAGGGGATGGCAGAGACAAATCTTGATTTGAGAAGTAAAGGACTCTGCTTGATTCCTGTTTCTTACTTTCCTGAAGACCATAAAGAAAATAGTGGGTTAGATTACTGGATGCCAACTTACAGAACTTGTTTGTACAGATGATCAATCTCTGAATGTGTGGCATGAACAAAATTCTTCCATTTACGAATCATTTTTTCTCAAATATGCATTCTTTTTCTCCCTATGATGTGGCAAAAGGTAATTCGCTTGTCCCAGCGCCCTCGCCAACCCGTCCCTAGTTTTACACGAAGGAGGTAAATAACGGGTGACTACTAGCCATTAGTGCAAGTGGTTAAGGCATGAGGGAGGTCATACTCAGACGCACCGAGTTTCGACCCTAAGATCTCATGTGACAACATCCCATATCTTAACCACCGCACCACTCCGATGAGACTTTTTTTTCTCCCTATGATGACATTGTGGAAGGTGATTTTTTATAATTAAATCCTTTCTTCCTAAATTTCAGGATTTAAGTGAAAATTAAATTCTCAAAAACCAGGTTGAAAATTAAAAAATATTTTTTTTTACAAGTTTTAGGAGCAAAGTGTAATTTTCTATTTTCAGAAAATAAAATCTAACCAGAATCCACAGCCAAGCAGTTGACTTATGGTTCTTTCACTCAGGTTACTGGAATTCCATCGACGATTTCCGAAGGAAGAGCTCCTCAGGCAGGATTTGATTCCTGGATCCAGGGCCGGCTTAAGCCTATTTAAGATTCTAGGCTAAATTTTTTTTTAGACTTTTGACTTTATTTTAAAAAAAAAAATTCTCAGCTTTTTTCATTTAAACTTAGATAAAAAACTGTGATTTAATTTTTTTTTAACAAATTAAATATTAATTATAAATTTTTTTTATACAATTTAATTTTCTTACTTTTTTAATATAAATTATTAATTAAATTTTCATATTCAATATAAATTTTATGGTATTAAATAGAGTATTATTATTAGATATAATAATACATCTCAAGTAGATACTAAGTTTATAATTCACTTAATTAAAAATAATTGTATTCAAAATAATTTAAAAATGAAGAAAGATAGAAGTATGTTTAATTATTTAAATATAAGAAGATGAGAACAACCCTTAAAAAGGGAATAAATTGAGAAAATAAGAACAATGAAATAAGATAACAATAAAAAAAAAAAACATGCTCTCATGCTAAACTTATCATCATCAGCAAAGCATAAAAAATAAAAAAATAAAAAATAATGTAAAAAATAACAAAACTAAATAAAATCCTTAGAAAATAAAGATCATAATGAGATGAAACCAGTCTTTATCATTTATTAAGAACTAAATAGAAGTCTTTTTAAGCGCTGAGCGAAAGAAAAAAATAAATCGTATTTTTTATTACCTAAATCAGAACAATTATAAATGATAGAATGGAGACAAAGGGAAGCGAAATGTCTATCAAGGAAGCGAAATGGTAAAGGTATTTAACTCTAAAAAATAATAAAATCTTCCATTTTGATCCAACACAATATGGATGCATGCATGAACATTTGAATTTAATCAAGCAAGGAATATCGTAGTACTGACCGAATCAGCGTATTAGTATTAGGTGGAGACATAGAGTTTCTCTTCTCGAATCTCAATGAGCAAGAGAAGCACAGAGAGGGAGAGTTGGAAAAGGAGAAGAGGAGGGAACTTAAAAAAAACTAGCATTTTTATTTTACATTGTATGGATAAGATAAAAAATTTTAATTCATGTTCTTATTGATTAAAGAGAAAGCACCACCAACGAATGAGAAAGTAATGAGAGTAGACTATGATTGAGAGATATTAAAGAGGAATATATTAATTTTTATAAAATAATATTCATAATTAAAAATAAATTTATTTTGTTAAAAAAAAGAGTCGCTTTACGACTCTATTTATTGGAACCATAATGATATCTTTGTGAAATTTGAAGCTTCAATAGATGAGATCATGTAAATATTTAATCATGTGGGTTATATTCTTTTCCATTCTCTTAAAAAATATACATAAAAATATATTTAATATATTAAAAATAATGATCCTAATTTTTAGAGAATGAGATTGTAAAATCTTTTATTATGTGGACCCTATTTTTTTCATTCTCTTTAAAAAATATATTTAATACATTAAAAATAATGTACCCCAATAAAAATTGAGGCCCTAGGCATATGCCTTAACCCGTGCTGCTGATTCTTCACCTATTTGCTCCTTTAACCCATGTCCCGTACCACCAGTTCACCAGCCAGTCCCTGCCGAATCTCCACCTGCTGAACCTCTCCTTACTGAACCTATGCCTACCATGCTAGAAGCAGCAATAGCTCCACCTGCACCTGCTCCTAGCACCAACACCCATCCTATGGTGTCACGTTCCAAAAATAATGTCTTCAAGCCTTATCCTCAATTTGGTCTCACCGCTATCACTGACACTACTCCGTCTGAACCTACAACACATACTATGGTTTTCAAGGATCCCTGCTGGCGCGCGACCATGTCTGAGGAGTTCGATGCTTTTCTTCATAATGGAACTTGGGATCTTGCCCCATCTGATACCTCTTAGAATGTCATTAGTTGTAAGTGGGTGTTTCGACTTAAGTGAAAGTCTGATGGCTCTGTTGACAGCTACAAGACTCGTCTAGTTGCTAAGGGATTTCATCAGCGCCCAGGTCTTGACTACACCGACACTTTTAGTCTTGTGGCAAAGCCCACTACTGTCCACCTTCTCTTGTCCTTTGCTGTTTCCAAAGGGTGGTCTCTTCGTCAGATGGATGTGAATAATGCATTTCTTCAGGGTCAGTTGGATGACTGTGTTTATATGGCTCAGCCTCCTAGGTTTGTTGACTCTGATTTTCCATCTTATGTTTACAAATTGAATAAAGCAATTTATGGTCTTAAGCAGGCACTACGCACTTGGTACACTGTGCTTCATCATTTTTTAATTAATGTTGGGTTAACGACCTCTCGTGCTAATACGCCGTTATTTATTTTCTACTCGGGAAGTATCACTATGTACCTACTTGTCTATCTTGATGATCTGATTCTTACAGGGAATAATGCTGATGCCCTTCAGGGATTCATTAATCAGCTGGGTGCTTAGTTCTCTATCAAAGATTTGGAAACTTTATCTTATTTTCTAGGTGTTGAAGTTGTTTCCTCTCCAGGGGGTTTGTCTCTCTCAGAAGAAATATCTGCTTGATATTCTTACCAAAACCAACATGGCGAACTCGAAACCTGTTCAAACG
>JBBMJZ010413101.1:10583644-10594750 GCA_037833815.1 Zingiber zerumbet | reverse complement strand
AAGATTTAAAATAATACTCAGAATATAATAAATATCAGTAAGAGATAAACAAGATGTAACAATTGAACCGACACCTACTAATGAGATAGGAGTATCATCAGTAGTCACAATAGATATAGATGAACGGGGAGAAAAATAAATAAAAGATGATAAATTAGATGACATATAATGAGAGGCACTAGAGTTCAAAATCCATAAAGATGAAGATATACCTGAAATACCAGACAATGACAAACTTATATGAGACAAAGCTGACATGGCAGAGTGCTGTGAAGAAAGGAACTGTTGAAACTGCTCCAACATATACGAATCAGATTTCCATGAAGCATTTGCATGACCAGACATGATAATAGAATGAATAATGCTCAGAATATCCAAACTGTAAGGACACACATATGTACGATCCGTAAAAACTAGTGTCAGGACGACCTGTGGTTTCACAGAGAATTTAAGGCAGGAAAGGATGTCAAACATAGAAATCAGCAGCACAGGGCATTGGTGTCGAAATCAGTAGAAAAGGACGTCAATATCAAAATCGATGACACAGGGCGTTGACACTTAAATTGACAGAAAAGAGCATCGACGCCGAAATCAGCAGCATAGGACGTCGGCATCGAAATCGGTAGAAAAGAGCGTCGGCATCAAAATCGGCAGGGCAGGTCGTCGACATCGAAATCGACAGGACATGGTGTCGATGCGCCGGCGCCAAAATCGACAGCAACAGAATTAGACAGCAACAACAACAATAAGCAATAACATGGGAGGCTGAAAAAATTAGGTTAGAGAAAGAGAAACTTGCTCTAATAGCATATAGAAATTAAGAAAAATAGTTATATTATTGAATCCAAAATTGATAATTGGAAATACAAAGTATAAGGTCTTTATATAGTTTAATTAAGAAACCCTAAACTCTAAATATAAAAGAGAAATAGGCCAAATAACCCTAAAGCTATAAATAAATAAGTATATATAATTTAACACGCACTAATCAACTCAACCTTAACCCGGGCGATCTATTTCCAATTAATGAATCTATAGATCTTAAAATAGCTGAGGCCCTGCATTGATTGATCACTAAGTACTAAGTTCTCATAAAGGGGGAGAAAAATACACATCAAAGAAACTAACAAAGGCATTAAGTACCAAGGCATTTTTTTTCATAAGTCAATTCGTGCACCATGGCACCAAATACTTTTAAACAGAATTGAGCTGCAGGCGCCTTTGATTGCATAATACGGCAATCTCATTGAGCTTTGCAGTCTCTTTTCTTCGTTTCCCCAAACCTGGCGCTCGGGAAGAGTTGACTCAAACAGACAACCATTCTTCCTGCGTGATGCATGCATGACAATGACTGCGTCCCTATGCCAGCACAATCCATGCACTGCAGGAGCAGTGTAGGCAGGCAGCTGGAGGAATGGCGAGAACAGTCGCTACCAAGTTTTATAATCTTTTTGGGGATTTCGAGATCAGAAATTTTCACAATAAAAAAGTTTGAGAAATGGATCGTAGCCAATAATAATATTCTATGTTTTTTGATTTGACAGAATCTCCCCATGTTGAACAAACTATTTATGTTTAGATGCATGCTCTGATCGAATTGATTCTCTTTTTTTTTTTTTTGCATGCATCAAATTAAGAGCATCTACAATTATGATCATGGAAGCTAAAAACAATCAAATGAAGTAAACTTAATGAGCAAGAAAATTCTAGTGAACCTTTGAAGTATTGTGTAAACACTTCTTGAAGCAAAAACATTTGCAAATATGTTACTACCACTTCTCCTCTAAGATCATAAGTAATTAATCAATTCCTTTCTTGTAGTAATTTGAGGTTTGGTTTGGCTAATCTACATTAACTGCACAAAATTCTGTATTTGCATCATGTCCTCACTTAGAATCACGACACTGTAAAACTCAGTTATGTACAATTCATCATTGTGAGCAGGAAATCACTCGAAGTTCTTAGAATTCAGATGACACAGATTCAAATTTCTTAACCCATTCCTGATCTCACAAAGAGGTGATAAAATAATAATAAAAAAAAAAATCTTATTTTCTGAGTTGCTAATCTGTGCTAATGCTGTCAATCCATGTCACTAGCTGCTTTGACAGTGGCCTCATCTTTGGCGAATCACTCAGGCAGACACAAGCAATCTCAAGAATCTTCATCAGTTGGTAGAAGAGCAACTTATCGTAAATCCGAGGATCAAACACCTCCACTTCTCTCTTTTCCTTCTTCATCTGAAGCACCCACGAAATCAGCTCCCTCCCCCCTTTTGGTTTGCACATATTGATCGGTCGTTTACCGGTTAGTAGCTCCAGAAGCACCACACCAAAGCTGTACACATCGCCCTTGAAAGTAGCAACTGAGGACTGACCATACTCTGGAGGAATGTAGCCTAATGTGCCAACCAAGTCTGTGGTGACATGAGTGTCGGAGGGAAATATCAGCCTTGCGAGGCCGAAGTCGGCCAGATGAGCCTCAAAGTTCTCATCGAGCAGGATGTTGCTGGACTTGATGTCGCGGTGCAAGATGTGTGGGTCACAGGATTGGTGCAAGTAGGCCAGTCCCCTCGCCGCACCTTGTGCAATTTGAAGCCTTTTGTGCCAATCTAGTAGTGTGCCACCATCAGGTTTTTCATGAAGCCAGTAGTCCAAGCTTCCATTTTGCATGTAAGAATAGATTAGGAGTCTGTCACTGCCAATCTTGCAGTATCCTTGAAGAAGAACAAGGTTTCGATGTTGAGCTCGTGAAAGTGTTTCAATCTCAGCCTGGAATTCCCTCTCCATTTGGAAGTAGTCACCCGAAAGGCGCTTAACAGCTACCTTTCTCTCATCCGGCAGGATTGCTTTGTAAACAAGACCAAATCCTCCACAGCCAATGATGTTGGACTGATCAAAATGATTGGTGGATTTCAAGATGTCACCAATGCTCAACTCACTGCTATTGTTCATGTTGTGAAACAGAAGCACCAGTCTGGATTCGGCTCCCTCCAAGTCCTCGTTCGAATTCGCATCATCTGCCGCCTTTAAGCCATCATCCTGTCGACTGCAATGGTTCCTCGACACAAGAAAGTAAACGAAAGCAAGAAGAGTGGATGTTGCAACTCCAATTCCGAAGGCTAGCCCTATGATCACACCTTTGCTTCTCCTCCTTTGTTCAGTCTGCTCCTCATGCTGTTCAGAATCACATAGTTTCAAGTGAAAGCCACAAAGACCCGGATTCCCCTCAAAATCCAAAGTTGAGAAAGTAGAAAACTGGCCTCCTACAGGGATTGGACCCGACAAGTCATTGTAAGCCACGCTGAAACTTGATAGAAAGTTGAGCTTGATCAGTGAGGAAGGAATGCTTCCACTGAGATAGTTATGAGACAAAACCAAAGACTCCAAACTAGACATGCCTGATAACTCATCTGGGATGTTCCCTGACAACCTGTTTTGCTTCAGATCAAGCACGAGAAGCCTCTTGAGGTTCCCAAAATTGGGTGAAATCGACCCAACAAGCATGTTTTGGCACAGAATTAGGGATGGTGGGAAGCTACTGACTTGATTATACTGCAGTCCCTTGCCACTAATGTTCTTCTTCACAAAGAAAGGGAAGTCCTCATCTGGGGGTCCAAACCGCGAGCTATTACCGGATATCAGGCTCTTCATCTCTGTCAAACTGATTGGAATTTCTCCACTCAGCGAGTTATTCGATAAATCCACATAGAAGAGGTGATCAAGACCACCTATCCATGAAGGTATGCTCCCTTCCAAATGATTCCATGACAAGTCAAGAACATTTAACTCTCTCAAATTGGACAACCAAGTTGGAATGGATCCCAAAAGGCCACAGTTTGCAATAGCCAGAAGTTGTAACTTCCTGAATCCTTGAATCCCATTGATCGGAATCCTCTCACTGCCATGGAAGTTCCTTGTGAGTACCAAACCAGTAAGGCTGTGGACTTCCTTCAGAATCAGCAATGCAGAAGATATGTTAGTTAAACTGTTATTGGAAAGTGAGAGATAGGACAGTGAGCTAAAGTTCCTGAAACTGCTCGGGACTTCACCAGTTAGGTTGTTTCTGCCTAGGTTCAAGGTTCTCAACTCTACACACTGAGAAAGATTGTGAGGAATGGTGCCAGTGAAGAAGTTAGACCCTAGGTTAAGTGAGCTAAGCTGATTCATTGCCATGCAATTGAGACTGATCTTGCCGGTGAGAAAATTGTTCTTCAAGTTGAGCAAAGCGAGTGGCGATAAGTTGGACAAAGAATAAGGCAAACTGCCACTGAAATTATTGGACTGAAGAGACAAATACTTGAGCTTTGATAATCTAATGAACACGTTGGGAATCTTGCCAGATAAAGAATTAAAGGAAAGGTCCAAGAGCTCAAGGTTGGACAGGTTACCTAAGCTTGTGCTAAGCAAACCATGGAGCAAATTCTCCTGCAAATGCAGCCTCCTCAAAGATGACAACTTGAACAAATCATCCGGCAAAGTCCCGAACATTCCATTCGCATCCATGGAGAGCTCTTCGAGGAAAGCACAGTTGCCAAATCCCACAGGGAATTCGCCGGAAAATGAGTTTGCCGAGAACCGGAGGACTCGAATTTGGGCCGAAGAGTTGCAAATTTCAGTGTCCATACCACCATCTAACTCATTGAAGCTGATGTCAAGAACCAGCAACCTTGTAGACCGATAGAAAATTGGGTGTTTGCCGCTGAAAGCATTGTATGAGACATTGAAGACTTCGATCGAGGGAAGGAATGAATCTGGAGGAATAGGCCCCGATAGCTTGTTCATGCTGAGATCTAGGTGCTTCAGTCTGGTGAGATTGAAGAGTCCAGATGGAACAGTGCCTTGAAGAGAGTTGAGGGAAAGGTTGAGGCTTGAGAGATGATCCAAATCTGCCAAGGAATCAGACAAGAAGCCTTTCAAGCTCCTATTTTGGAGATCCAAACCAACCACTCTTGCTCCGAGTACTCCAGAATTTTCACAAGAAACACCTTCCCATCTGCAGCAATTGGAATCCGATGCATTGAAGCTCCAACCTGGAATCCCAGAATCCAGGCCTCTGAACAAGCTTTCCAGGGCGACTAAATCTGCAGGGTCGCAGCTCTGGGAATTGCCGGGCGAAGCATCGGAGAAGAAGAAGAGCACCAAGAACCAAAACTTGAATCTTTGATTCAACACATAGACGAATTTGTTCCCCTTCTTCATAACCGCAGAGCAAGATAGGAGTCGCAGCAAGTGGTAAAGGTGGTTCTTTTATGGTAGCTCGAAACTTTGCCAAAAGAAATCTTTTGGGATTCCCAAGAAGTCTTCCATACAAGCAACAATGCTTTAGTACTTCAAAAGAAGACCCATACAAAAAATCAATAGATTTCCTCTGCTTACCATGAGATTTAATGCTTAGATTGGTAAAGGCGGCAGCTTTCCGCGATGCAAGCAATGCTTAGACTTCCGTTAGCTTCTGCGACAAGTTTCATCGCCAAGATCACGCTGCAACCCCTAATCAGGGAAGAACGGGGCAGAACTGGGCAGGGAGAAAAGAGTTAGAGAGAGAGAGAGAGAGAGAGGTTGGCTTGGTTTTGACTCCACTTTATTGCAGAAACCTTTGTCGCTCCTTATCTCTTATTCGTATTAAATTTAATTTGATCCTTGGGCTTCTCCTTGAAGATATATTTGATCTTATCGCTAAATTAATCGAAGTGGAGCGGAGGCAGAAGGCGGCGTGGGTTTGGCAGGAGGGAGAGGAGGAGACAGTGGCGGCCCGGCTGACGCGACGGCGACCGGCGCTGGTTGGGATACAAAGTCAACGGTCAAAGCCTTTAATTGCAACTCTGTGCGACCGATTTGGACTCTTCCGGCCCGACCGCACAGTACCCACTGTGTAGATTCGCTTTTTTTATTATGCGCCCTTCTCTTTCCAAATAATTGCATCAACTTTCTTTTTTCTTTTTAATATATATACATGTATTTTGTGTGAGTCAACACGAACAGTGTGTCTAAGTAGTCCTATTCTTGATCATACTTTCATTGTAATATAATTATAAATTTTCATACTAGGTATTTCTTACCGAATTTGAACCACAGGTAATGATAGATGTTCAAATTTACTTGGTGACCAATATGTGGAGTTGAGCCCTTCACCTCTAAGACTAGTTAGATATAATAAAAAATAATAATTATATTGTTTACTTTTGGATTTAAGAATTATATGATAAAATAATCCAACCAACGAGAAATTAAAATAAACATATTTTGTGAGAAATTTAGTAAAATCATGTCGTCCAAATAATTGATCTCTTTTTAAAAGCATAATTAAAGTGTTAAAGCTCTTTAAGTTGACTTATTTTGCTCGATTTGATTGAATTCTCTGGTGATGTTTTTGTTTCTATTCATATAGTGATGTTGGTTTATTTGGATTTGTGCATAGGTCTCAATGATATGCCTTGGTAGGGTTTCATTGGTTGACTTATGAAAAAAAACAATGAAAAGTTGATTTAACACTAGGAGGTTAAATTTCATACCAGGACTATCTGTGTTTTCCAAATTTACCTTATAGCCGATTTGTGAGGTCATACTAGGTCGTCCACTTCTAGAATTAGTTGGACTCAAGCCTAGATACTTGAATTACAATAATAGGAGGTTAAATTTCACATTTCTTTAAAACAGAAGAGAAGCTTTTACACAAAACCTTAGAGAAGGATACAAATAATCAGTGGTTCAATGTTATCTGTGAAATCAAACTCTGCACCTACCACTAGCAATTAAAGTAGTCTAATTTATCAGTGATTCCCATGCAATATGTGGTGGACTGATTTAGACTACCGAAAGTTGAAATCTCCGGCCTCCACCACCATTAAAAGATCTGAAAGATGTCATTAACAAAACTATTTTGCTCCAAACAAAAGATCAGTGGAATTGGATGAGTGTGAGTTAGTGGAGAGGTCGGAGTGCTTCACATGAAACTTGAGTGTTCTGAAAGGCTTATCAGAAACGCTTCAGCTTATCCCTGTGCTGTTAATGGTAATTGTTCTGCTTTTTGTTTGAGTGGAAATTGTCACGTCAGACATTGCTTAGAGTGGATATCTGCATTTTATTTTATTTTTCTTTAAGTAATGGCATTGTTTGGTTGTGTTGGTAGGCAAATGTTGAATGGAGAAATGACTGCCTTTGGCTAATGGTAATGACCAATGGATGAGTGATTGCATGCAGCAGGGTTGGCAGTGTGTGCATGTCTGCCATTTAAGTAGCTCAATCAAGATGCTGAGTCATGGTTCCATATTGGAATCAGACCTGATGAGAAGTAATTAGATCGCACCTTACTTTGATGTAACTTAAAGCATGCAGAATTCTTGACAGGAACTACTTGGTTTGTGCTGACATTTCAGCTTCATAGTTCTTCAGTATCGTTTCATGATCTTCATTCATATCAGAAGCATTTATCGATCCATGGCACAAAATAAGATGGCAAACAAGCATCATAAGGGAACACACAACCTATTTCCCTGCATAAAACATGAATGAACACTTTACCTATTTTTGCAGGCAGTATGTTTTCCTTTTCCTGTATTTAATGTAGATTGCTTTCAATGTGCCAATTATTAGTCATCCGAACATAAAATTGATGTTCAGGATATCCATCAGGAACTGGAATGGCTTGGCTTTGTCGATGATAATATATTGCAGGAGTGAAATATGCAAGAATCCAAGCTCCCATGCTAGACCTGAAAATAATAGGGAAACTTTTATGTTCTGTCACGAGATTGAAGGATATTTGGTACACTAAAGACTGAATTTTAATAAAAAGGTATAGTAACTAGAGCAGAGATGAATATTTAGTTTCTTGAATAATAGGGAAACACTTCCCAAATACTAAAGAATTTTAAGAAGAAACTCTCTTTTTCAAGTCCCTTGGTCTCCTATAGTATCGTCAACTCCCCAAAGCATCTACTAGGCTCCATAATGCTCCACCATACAAAATCATTCAGTAAAAAAAAAATCCTAAACTCTAAAATTTGATTTATTTGACACTTTGGTCATAGTTAAAGCTGCAAGCCCAATATTTATACAAACCCGATATGGTGTTTCTATTATCTCATCCGATAAGCTCGTGAGAGGCCAAGACTTCACAGTAGACAATGCCCTTGTAATGAGATCTGCATATGGCAAGTACGAAAGTGACCTACAGTTCAGGGAATACTTTCATACTTTCAAGCCAAAGTAACAGATTGCAATATTTTAATGACTGTAAATGTTCACAAATCCCGGTTTCCTGATGAATTCTGTTTCATCTTGCAACATTGACATGTTGTCAAACGAGGTTCTAATTTTGTGATCTTTTGTCCAATTTCTACTATAATTTTCAAAAATGGCTTTCAAGAGAAAACTGCCATGGACCCTAAAGCAAGTGCCAGGGAGGCAGCAATATGCAGTTTAATGAACCCATTAGTCCCTTGCTTATTTAGTGAGGAGGAAGAACGCAAGAACAAAAATTAAGAATAGATTGGAGCTCAACTATGCTTTCTTAGGTGCTTGTGATAATATGGACAAACAATTGGCTAAGATTTTGTTTTTCTGAATTTGCCAAAAGTTACAAATTGATCAATAATGTTAAGATTGCATGACAAAGAGCCTGTGATCAGAGACACATACAAACTTATCGGTAAATAACAATGATACCATTAGAAAGGAAACAGGGTGATACTTGAAGGACGCAAAGAAGGAAATGATTCTCTTGATGGGTGTTAAATGGTGAGTCCTTGCATTGCAAACATCTGAAGTAGTGTTTGGCACCGAAGATTACTTTAGATACACCATCTGAGAACACAATACTTGAGGAGGAAAGAAATAGTTCATTCTACGATACATAGTGATCGGAGCATATCAACATGGTAAAACAAAGCTAAGTTAAACAACATTCAATCATACTCAACATAAAATGGTTTCTCAGTTGAACTAAAACACATGCATTTAAACATTCTCCTTCTCTTGTTGTTTAAAACTGTACTGTTATATAATGAGCTAGAAGAAAGTTAAAGCATCAACCTTTGACTGCAGGTGCATCATCTAATTCCTTTTATGAGTAGCAGATGCAGCTAACCTTTGACTGCAACTTTTTTGGATGCATCATCTACATCTTGCTGGTTTTCGTTGTGCTTTTTCATTCAGGGTAACCTTTGGCTGCAACTTTCTTGGATGCATCATCTACATCATGCTGGTTGCTGTTATGATTTTTTCATTCGGGTTGATCCTTTACAAGACAAAACTTTCTGTAATATGATGCAATGAGGCTAACACAGAGCCAATTTATGTAATTCCATTAGGAATTTGGATTGCTCACAGTTATGTTTGGACTTCCACAACACTTTATCAGATGATTGTGTGAGGCTCAACATCTAATGCTTCATTTTTTTCCCTGCTTTATTCTCGGCTGAAACATCTCCCTGAAAATTGAAAAATAATTATGGAAAAGATGGTAATAGACACTGGCAGGAAATTGAAGAAGGAATTAGGAAAAACTATAAGTGATTTTAATTACCATAAAGGATCGAGAAATGAGAGGCAACCTGAAATAAGGTACCTGCCATTTTAGATGCTATCAATTATCTCGCAAGATACAGTCAACTAGGAGTAGCACTGCATGGTATCAGGTATCATCATATGATTCTCAACAATCATAAGGCTAAAATCTAAAAGTGACACAATATGACATGAATATCTAAATAGATTGATATAAATTGATCCATTTGCGAATATAATTCATTTAAAAAGTATTGATAAATTTTATGCTATGACTTAAATTCTTTATAATTCAGTTAATGATGCACCTTTTAAATTCAATGCTGAATTCGACCCGACCTACCTATGATTACTAAGCCTAAAATCTAAAATTGACACAATATGACCTAAATAGATTGATACAAATCGATCCATTTGCAAATATAATTCATTCAAAAAGTATTGATAAGTTTTATGTTATGACTTAAATTCTTTAGAGAATTCAGTTAATAATACATCTTTAAAATCTAGTTTTAAAAAAGATCTAATTATTCTTATATAGTTTCTATTGACCTGGATGGCACAACTCATTCATGATATGATTAACATGGCATATCATCCCAATGATAACACAACAATAATTAAAATAACCACTTAGCATTTAACCAGGCACAATTCTAGAGTCCTCTCCTCTGTAAGTGATCTTAAGGAGGGTGGCTCCATCAGTCACAAAACAAATTCTTAAGCTGTGCATTGTATTGATCTTTAGCAAAGGAATCCTCCATATTGTGATTATAAACTATCATATACTACGTTTTGGAATGTCATATATGATTTTTTTGAATTGCAAATGTATACAATGGCTCATGGCTGTGAACTTCCAAATATGATGGTTTGGAAGATTATACAGTCATTTAAATTGCACCTGCATTGTATTCAGCACATTCAAGTATTTCTTCCCCCTGATGTAGGAGATGAGATGATATTTGGGATCAAGATAGCTGCAGTCTTTTATTCATATGCAAACAATTTAACTTCACAACTTCCCTCACTAAATCTTTTACTGCAATAACAAATGAAAATTCCCCTTTTATTCATATGACAAAACTTTGAACATTCAAACGAATAAATATTCGGTAAGTGATCAAACCAGGAATTGATTTTGTCCAATAACATTGGCAAGAAAAGAAAAAATTAAAGACTCTGAACAATATATCATAGAGAAGAATCACAAGCGAATGAGGGAAAACATCTCTTTTAATATTTTTTTTAACGAAAAAAAGGAAAAGAATCCCTTTTTCTTGTAAGGACAAGAACGGCAGGAAACGGAAAGTTCGAACGGAGATCACCAGGGACTCACCCTTGAATCAGTTTGAGAGAGACAAGCGGCACACAAATTGAGAGATTATGAAGTACTTTTCAAGCCATCAAATCAAACTCCTCCGTTCCCAAGTTCGTCCCCCGGGATGAGTGGTGCTTTTCGCACCCCCTCTGCCTCCTCGACCCCACCTCAAATTTTAAAATTGCTTACGCTTCTAGCTTAGGAACAAATATTATTTTTTTCAAATGAAGAGTACATATAATAAGACATAAAAATACATAAAACAATTAATGAAAA
>JBBMJZ010413101.1:10564718-10577788 GCA_037833815.1 Zingiber zerumbet | reverse complement strand
TCACGGGTGGCTACTAGCCATTAGTGCAAATGGTCAAGACATGGGGGAGGTTATGCTCGGTCACGCCGAGTTTCGACGCCTAGACCTCATGTGGTAACACCCCATGTTTTAACCATCGCACCGCCCCGAGAGGACAAAGGGGACCACTTAAATGAACAATATCACTTTGGTTCTAATGATACTCATTTTATATTAATTTAAGATCTTTTTAAAACAATTGAATGAAAAAATTATTATATTATATTCTACTAGAGATATTGGAGTAATTTTGACAAATAAGAAATCTGAGACAGCAGCTATATTTTGTTTAGAGTTAAGGAAATAGATATTAATAAATTTAAAGAAATATTTAAAAATGTAATTATATATATTTGACATAAAATATTAAAATTTTACCTTTATGAGAAATGACATTTATTTTATACAAATTTAAGGCCTCTAAAGTCATTAGTGTTTAACTAGTAATAGTCGATGATTAGATGTTATTTCAGTCAATTAGTGATTTCTCAATTACTTTATTTAACATTTAAAAGAAAAATAAATACCGAAAGACTCAAGATACAATATTCTCCATTTGATTAGAAGGTATATAGAATGGCTTAAATATTTTTCAAAAAAAATGTATATAGAATGGCTTAAATATTTTTAGCAAAAATATTTACAAATGTTTTCAATAGTTACTAATTAAAAAATAAATTTATTAATGAATTACTAATTAAACAATAAATTTATTAATTAATTACTAATTATTTTTTATAATTGGTAATTATTTAACTATTAATTGAATGATTAACACTTAACTTTAGTAGTTAAATAATTTGTAATTATTTAATTACCATTTTTAAAAACCGCCATTAAAAGATTTAAAAATAAATTTAATTAGAGCATTATTGTCAGCAGCTAAAATTACTAATTAATTAACCATTAACTAAAAATAAATTAATTTAAATGTATCGTTTTACACAACCTATCCAAATTTTTAAAAAATAATTACTACCCAAATTAAAATAATAATTTAACGACAAATTATGGGTGTAGAGATCAAGGTTGAATTATCATTCCGTAAATTATCTTAAAATCTCCTATCATAACTTAAACTTTACATAAAGTCTACGTATAAAAAAAAACTTTATTTTTACTCCATATAAAATTATGTTTACTTAAACTCCCTACATATAAACATGGTTATCTAATTACCCCTAATTTTTTTTAAGTAACAAAAAGTCTAAAATGAGATATAATTTCTTCTAAATTTAACACATTTAAACTTGAATCAAATATATTTTCTATCAAATTGAGTACAATTTTTTTCTGCTTAATATAATTTCTCATAAATTCAGTACTATTTAAAGAAAATTTAGTATATTTTCTATCTAATTAAATATCATTTAAAGATAATCTAATATATTTTCCATCCAATTGAACACTGACCAACTAATAGATTAACTTAGCCAATCGATTTAGTCAAAGTCAATCGGTTGGTATGAGCTCATAATCGATTGCTTAGGTGGAAAAAAATCACGCTAAATTTGATAGAAAATATACTATATTCTAATTTAATATGATAAATTTAGGAGGAATTACTTTTTATACTTATAAAAAAAATACTAAGGATAGTTACATACATTGGTGTTCATTATATTTGGTTAGGGGTAGAAATAAAGTTTTTTTTTACATGATGATTGATTTAAATTGTGATTGGGATTTTAAGACAATTTACCTTGAATTTTATCAATTTAATTAGTTTGATTAATTAACTAATTAGGGGCAAAACTATTAATTTAATGGCTGAAGGTACGCATTATTTGTTTTATAGTGTCGGCGAGGTTTGTTTAATATATAAATTTTATAAAGTAATTAGAAATTAAATAATTTATTTATTTTTAAAATTCGCAATCATCTAACATTCTTGTCAAATTATACGTAACATTATTTTAATACGATCCAATCTCTCAATCAAACCTTATAATAAATTATACGCGAAATTAAATATTATGTCATTTTCTTCCTCTATTAAGTTTCATTTTAATATTTATAGTGTTTACTTCAAGAATGTATCGTTACAATTTCGTTATCATATTAAATACGTTATATTGTCACAAAACGGCGTTATATCGATTTTTGGTCAGCAATAAAACATTCGACGTCTTCATCCTGTCAGAGGTGTTCGTCTTGCGGCTCACTTCCGGTGCCTCGACCCCGAGGCATGGCCTACTTCGGTTCCGCGCTCGTGCTCTTGGTGCTTCTACTATGGAGTCCGATCACCTCCGGTGACCCTCAGGCCAATCTCCTTCAAGCCGGCTGCAGCTTATACAACTCCACCAACGCCTCCGTCTTCGCCGCCACCTTGAACCGCACCTTCGCCGACCTCCGCTCCAACATATCCTCCGCCGCCTCCAGCAGCGCCGCGGCCCACTTCGTGACCGCGGCTGGAGTCTCCTCCCAGCCCGTCTACGCCCTCTTCCAGTGCCGCGGCTACCTCTCCATGGCCGACTGCCTCGCTTGCTTCTCCGTCGCAGAAGACCGCATCCGCCGATGTGGCGCCGCCAACGGCGCTCGCGTCATCTACGACGGGTGCTTCCTCCGCTACGAGAGCGCCCCCTTCTCTGACCAGGGCACGCTCCCGGGGAACGCCAACTTCTGCGGCAGCCGCAACGCGACGACGGGAGCGGGGTCAGCCGGGTTCGCCTCCGCGGGGCTGGCACTGGTGATGGATTTGAGAGACGCCACGCCGATGGCGCCGGAGTTCTTCACGGCGGCGGAGAGGGAGGGGGTGTTCGGGATAGCGCAGTGCGTGGAGACGCTCAGCGTGGCGGTGTGCCGAGAGTGCCTGGCGACGGCGGTAAACAATGTAGTGTTGTGCCTGCCGAGCGCCGACGGCCGGGCGGTGGACGCCGGCTGCTTCATGAGGTACTCCAACCAGCCCTTCTTCCCCGCCAACCAAACCATGGATTTATCCCCTTTCTTGAATTCAGGTGAGCAAATTCATGGTCACCACTCTGAAATTTGTCCAGTGGTACGAATGCTCAAGCTCTGTTTTAATTGAATTTATCCATAATACAATACAATACAAAGAAAGACGATTAAGACGAACTTCAAGAACAGGGAACAATTGGTTCTTCACTTCTGCTTACTCTCTGGCGATAATGGAATTAATTTATCTATGAATTCTGTCATGGAAATGGAATAGGGAGATCAAGCAAGCGGAGGGTCATAATTTGGGGCGTCGCTGGAGGAGTCTGCGGCCTGTTGCTACTTGTAGGGCTTGTAGCACTTCTGTGGATCAGAAGATCTAGATATCAACTAGGTCTCCGAAAAGGTTAGTGAATCTGATGTATTTGTTCTCTATTCACCTGAAAGTTATCAGGTTTAGATTTCTATCCAGGGGATTAGCAAAGAACAGCAAGATAAACTATTCATTCTCTTTTTTTGCATGATCGATAAGTGGAGGAAAGACTTCATCTTTATTAATGGTTCTCTTCATAAACTATTGTGATAGTTCTGTAACAACTAACAACCATGCATCATCAGTAATTTCAATGGTTTTGATGTTTATCATCTCTTAATACACGGCCGGCACATTGAATATCCTTGGTCAACTTTGTTGCAAACTTTATCAACACTGTCTAGAATGTCATTTGGCCTATCAGATGTTTTTGTATGCAAAGCCAAAATCTATCACATCATTCAGAGGAGATTGATTTCCTTAGTGGATGTTATCATTTGTTTACTAAATATTTCTAGAATAATGGAGGCGGCTAGTGGCCAAATGAATATCCAATTCATGTCTGAACTTACCTTGAATTTGGACAAGATCTTTTGAGAAGGATAAGACATTCTTAAATGTTAATAATGAGTTTGACTTCTTGCCATCTTATTTCTGTTGGAATGTCATAATCTAATCCAGCCGTATTAGGTCAACTACTTGGGTTGGTTATATAGATTCTACAATAGACACTGTATGAGCTTTAAGTCAATACAAAAATTATTCAGCAGGCTGAATCTGAAATGCATTTGACAGGGTTGTATTTGTTGAAAATTTGGATATAGCCAGCCGGCTAAAATGTATTATTAGCATTCAATTTTCTTCTGATAAAGATTTCAAATGAAATGAACTGAGCTCTAAACTTTTGTTATGTTTCTTATGATCTGATGATCCATGTGATTTATGATGAAGCTATCTTTGTGCAGGAAATATATTAGGGGCCACTGAATTACAAGGTCCAATAAATTTCCATTACGAGGATCTTAAAAAAGCTACAAATAATTTCAGTGAAGACAGTAATAAATTAGGAGAAGGAGGTTTTGGGGATGTGTACAAGGTGAGAGCTATTAAGTGTAAACAAAAATAGTTTTGATGAATCAAAGTTTCAAGGTTTTGATGAATCAGTAAAGATATGCTTACAGTTATAGTTATCATCGCAGGGCACACTGAAAAATGGGATTACAGTGGCTGTAAAGCGACTGGCAATTGCTCAAGTTAGTAGGGCAAGAGCAGATTTTCAGAGTGAAGTGAAGATCATTAGCAATGTTCATCATAGAAACTTAATCCGTCTGCTTGGATGTTCTAGCAAAGGCCAAGATTTTCTTCTTGTCTATGAGTACATGGCAAATAGCAGCCTCGACAAGTTCATATTTGGTAATATTCTCTTAAATCTCAAACATACAAATAATAGCTTACATCTATCTTACTGGATTGTGTCATGTACAAATCATTCTTCAACAGGTGACAAACGTGGATCCCTCAATTGGAAACAGAGATTCTCCATAATCGTCGGCATGGCTCGTGGTCTTTCTTACCTGCATCATGAATTCCATGTTTGTATCATACATCGCGATATCAAATGCAGCAACATTCTTCTTGATGATGATTTCCAGCCAAGGATTGCAGACTTTGGCCTAGCGCGCCTTCTGCCGGAGGACAGGAGTCACCTCAGCACTAGGTTTGCTGGCACTCTGTAAGTCTTTAATTGACAAAAGAGGCTCATTTAAAGTTGTGAAATTCTCAAAAGGCGTGCTTATTTTTCAAATTTCAGGAAACAAATGCACATTTTGAGAATTCTACAACTCATTCCATGTGGTTTCCATTCATAATACGATCAAAGGTCCTAAATTCAAATTATCAATACTGTATCATGTGTAGGGGATATACAGCACCTGAGTATGCAATCCAGGGGCAGCTCTCTGAAAAGGTCGATACTTATAGCTTTGGCGTAGTCGTTCTTGAAATGATAAGCGGACGGAAAAACAATGACATAAAGCTCGAACCTTTGACTCAATATCTCCTTGAATGGGTAATCACCATGTACAACTCTTGATTCTAAACTTTCTTTCCTACATTTTTTAGGATCATCTTGTGTGTTTGATCTATACAGGCTTGGAAACTATACGAACGCGATCGATTGATGGAGTTGGTCGACGAAAGCTTAGATCCTAGTGAATTTTCTCCAGAAGAAGTGAAGAGAATTGTTAAAATAGCTCTTCTCTGCACACAATCTGCTGCAGCTGAGAGGCCGACAATGTCAGAGGTTGTTGTTATGTTGCTGAGCCAGAGTGATGCTACTCCTCAGCCGACAAGACCGACCTTCATAGATGCTGCAAGTAGTGTTGAAGGTAATGTTGTATCCTTCACCACCGGCTCATCTTCTACCTCGCATGCAACTGTTTCTGTATCTCAGTTCTCTGCTCGTTAATGTTCCATGACAAGTAGCAAGCATCCTGTTCCAATGAAGTAAAAAACATAATTTTTACAAACCGTTTCATATTCTGATTGTATATTTAGATGAAAGAATATGTATTCTAAGTGAGCTAAGAGTGATTGTTGTTCCTTAAAAAATTGTTGCAATGTTGAGAAGTTTTCACAGCAATTGACCAAAGGGTGTACTTTCATATTCTAATTGTATATTTAGATGAAAGAATATGTATTCTAAGTGAGTTAAGACTGATTGTTGTTCCATAAAAATTGTTGCAATGTTGAGAAGTTTTCACGGCAATTAACCAAAGGGTGTATTGAAAGCAATGTAGATACATCAAAACAAACTAAAAGATGCATCTAAGGATCTAGTTATCATCATCCATAAGGCTACATTGGATAAAAATTGAAAACAACGGCAAACGAATGGTCTTACCTGAATTCATTTCATTAGTCATTGTCCTTATCGTCGGAGTTCTTGCAACCACAGAATGATCTTCTACCAGAATGAGTGGCATGCAATATATAATCCTTCTCAACGAGGAAGAGAGGAGGAAGATGAAGCTCTCTCTTGAAGGTTCAAGAATATGCTCTAACCAAGAGTTTCTTCTCTTATATACCAAGTATACCCTCTAGAGATCATCCACATAAAAGCTCATACATTATTAATAGCTCATTAATGTTTACGAGTCAGGTTAGCGGTAGGGGCGGATCCAGCGAGGGACGACATCAATGGTCGTCCTCTTGCCGGCAGTGGAACCCCTAGTATTATGAGGTTTCACCGATGGAGAGGATACCGCCCTCTTGTTCCGCGTAAAAGTCGTCCCTCCATACTTGAATTCCTGGATCCGCCACTGGCTAGTGGATCTACATATTGAATCCACGTCCACTAATCTAAACCCCTTCATGTTAAAAGCATTAGATCACCTAATAAGGATTTAGTTTCTTAATAACAATTAGTTGTGAGTGTGTGTTAATCAAATGTAAGATCACCTTATTGAGATTAAGCTCACTTATGTGGACTTAATCAGATTAAGACCATCCATATGGACTTAATCGAATTAAGACCATCCATATGGACTTAATCTTTCATGTACTAATTGCGCAATTGTTAAAAGATGTATTTAATTTTCAGATTTTTCAAAGGGCAAATTTATTTTCTATGTTACCTCTTCTACCAACCACTATGGTATTACATTCAAAAAATAATATTATTTTAGAGTTGTATAAACTCTAAAATCATCATCATTGTGGTATTATATTTTGAAAATCAATATCATAATAGTATTATAGTAAAAGATGATTACGTTCATTTTCATTACAGACGCCCCCTCACAACACCATCGTAGTATTATATTTTAAAATGTAGGTGCTAATCTTTGAAATTCAGCATCACTGTGGCATTATTCTTTGAATGCAATATCACTATTATTGGGAGGAGTAAAATAAAAATAAGCACGTCTTGCAAATCTAAAAGTTAAGGGTGTCTTTTAGAATTATGCAATTTTAAATGTGCTTAATTAATATTAGAAAAAAAATGTTTTCCCATTTTGTATACTATTTTTTAAAAAAATAATTACTCTTGGACTGTCAACGCAGGCCCATTTATTTCCGGCCCAACCCAAGAGATCATTAATACTTCTGAGCTTCTGCTTTATAGCTCTATCCATCTTGTGATTGGATGAACAAGTGGGACCTTGATTGAAATACTCATCCTAAGCAATCGTAAAGCAGGTAATAAATGATGTTTTTAAATCGAGAAACAAAGAGTAGTACGGTTTTGAGTTATATATTGTAACCGCCTCAGCTGATCGCCTCCGCTCCTTTCGCGTCGCGTCGTCTGGGTCTTTCTTTCTGCTCCGTCGACGCCGATGGCCTCCGCTTCCGTCACCGCCGTCCTCCTCGTCGCCTCCGCCGCCTTATTCCTCTCGACATTCGCCGCCGCCCGCCCTGGAGGGCCTTTCCACCCTATCAATGCCCTCTTCCTCACTAGCTACACCGTCTCCTCCTCCTCCTCCTCCGGCGCCGACTCCGCCGATGCCCCCCGACGCTCTTACCGCTTAATTTCAACCTACCGTATCATCATTCCTTTCTACTTTTCATCCTCGTCCTACGTCTTCGAAGAACCGCGTCCGTTACTCATCACGGAGCCCGAACTGAACGGCCGCGAGGTAGCCTCCCGCGGGTTCGGATCCCTTCAGGATCGCGCCGAGATGATCGTCGTCCTCCTCCTCGGCCTCCTCGCACTCGTTATATTCGCTTTCGGGTACACGGCCACCAGCCACTACGAGGGCAGCGGATCCGGCCGAGAGGAGGAAGAGTACCCCGACGAAAGCCCCATGAATGCAAGGTACATCATGATCTCGTCGGTGGAATCTGCCGCTGCCGAAGAAGGAAATGACGGGAAAATTAGGGTTTGAGGCAGTCGGCGAATAATTACCGGTAAAATGCACCTATTCTCGACTATTATGGATATGTTCGCACGGTGTTTGTTTACGCTTTAAAAAATCTAACTTTTGCTTGTTTGATGAACATTAAACGGAATATGATGTCTATTCGTTCTTTGTTCTTGCCCCTTTTTAAAACGTAACTAGTTGATTCTTAAGATCTCTAATGGACTCTTTGTCAAAAAATGTTGTGAAGCTTCTTATCCCATGGAGCTGGAGCAGATGGTAGCGTTATCTCCTGTTAATGTCAAACAAGCAATTTTAAGTTGTTTCCCAAATCTTCAAATGGCTAGGCAGCAGTCGCATTATAAGACGGCCATTTTATCTTAATTCATTGCCTTGTCTATTCCATGTTGGTGTAGCTAGATCAATTCCATTGTTCAATTATGTTTTATGAGTATTGCTTTGCATGTTTTGCTGTCACGTTAAGTGCTCATTTATTAGAGCTATTGAGCGGGACAAGAGCTGAGACCTTGTTCCCTGTTCGAGTTCTGACTATAATAGGATCATCTTACTAGTTGACCGTGCTTTACTTTTTCATCGAATTTGAGTGTCTGAAGATACATTTGTCCCCTTAATAATTAATTGAATAGTATATTGATCTAATGCTCCTGGAAGATTTGTTTTTGTTTGTTCGTGGGGGTTTTTCATATACATAGTTTATCGACAGTGTCAGGTGACTTTGATTCTATCATTTAACCTTTCCTAGTTAGCCTTCTAGCCTTGTCTCTGGATTATTTGAAATTGTAAGTTGTTTAAGGCAACTCCAATGCAAAGTTTTTTAAAGAGGTTTATAAAATAAAAAAATCAAACAACAAAATTCTAATCATTGTGGGTGTAAGATTTGAACTTTATATTCAAATAACAGTAGTGAAATTTTAAAATTACTTTTTTTATCTTAAAATTGATGTAATATGTGATCATACAATTACATGTTATTAATTAGACCACACACAAATCATTTAGAACTCTTAACTATTGGAGATATTTATTAAATTTTTTGATTGTTGATGTGGCATGGTGTGATATTGGGATCATAAATTTTTTTTTTTTGTAGAATTATAATTATTAGAGATGCCTTTAGAGCATCTCTCATCGTTAAAACTCTAAATGAACTTTTTTTTTATAATTTCAATATGTCATGTCAATATTATAAAATCTCATTGAAACATCCATAATGGATAAAGCTCTAAGTAAACTTTTTTTATGATATAATTCATAGCACGTAGTTACACTTCATGCATATACATCAATTTTAATTAAAAAAAATAGGTTTAATTTTTTACTACTACTCTTGAACTATAAACCTCAAACCTCATATTTATGATGGTTTGAATTTTTTTATTCTATTTTTTTTATTTTAAAAACTTCTCACAGACCTTATATTAGAGATGTCTTAGTCATGCTTACATGCTTCTTGATTTGTATTCCCTTTCTAGAACTTGTTGCTTCACTATTGCACCATTAATGTTTTCTCACGAGACATGAAACCAAAAACTTTTCTAGGAGGCTTATGAGCTTATTCTAGGTACTCAGAATAAAAAAACCGAAACCAAAATCAAGAGTACCATTTATTTGTAGATTTATTTAAGGTGTCCTTTGATTATTATATTTTTTTATTCTAATTTATTTAAAAAAATTGCTAATGTTTTTTTCATTGAAACTTATGGGAGAAACTAGATTTTTTGGGGCAAAAACCAAAATAGCGCCCTTTTATTTCCAAATCATCAACCACTTTGATTTTTTAAAAAATAATAATAATTTAATGAAATTGTTCAATTTAAAATAAATTAAAATATAGAATATAAAACACAAAGTGTGACAAAGTGTTGTTAGTTATTTTAGCCAAGTACTGTCACAGTTTGAGAGTCATTTTTTTTTCATGCTTTTAAAAAACTCAATTAATTCATATACTATTTGAAAAAAAAAAAATCAGAACTAAATATCTAAATTATTCTCATTTCTCATCTTTATGTAATAAGAATAAAAAGAAATTAATGAACAACCACAAAGAAATAGAGAGACGTGTGCCGGAAACATAACAAAGAAATAGAGAGACGTGCTGGAAACATAACATATTAGCTTTTGTTTAATGGAAGATAATTCAAAGATAAAAAAAAATCAGTTAACAATGGAAGAATCATGAAAAATATGAAATTACTTTTTCTCCGTAAAATAATTCTCTTTGTGAAACAGAGAAAGTATTTATATATCAAATTATTGGGAAAAAAAACAAATCAGTGGCACCGTATCATCGAATAAAAAAAACGACCATAAACGAGGACGAGCATATTACAATTTGCTCTCCGCTTGTAAATTGCATTGTGTTTCTTGATCAATAAAATAGATTATAGTGTTTGTTCCCTTCCAATAAATAAATAAATAGTGGAGATAGATTCATATTCAAGCCGTTCGTCAAAATCGTCACAAAATAATGGCGAAAAAAATTCTCAGAGCATGATATACCTCAATGGCTTCAAGATGCTGGCGACCAAATAGCATATACCTCAATGTGATTCCTTCAAATTGCATAAATCATTTACTAACCTGAAAATAACCAAAATTGTATCGTTATAGTACTGTCTGAACACTAGATGAAAGGACATATTGATGTAAAGAAGAAACCTTGTCAACACATAACACTATAACAGTTCTAATTCATTCCTCCAAAAGAGAAAAAAAATAATGAAATTCACTTTTGCAAGAACAGGGATGTCGCCCTGTGCAATGTGAACTTAAGACCAAGTTCTAATTCATTCCTCCAAAAGAGAAAAAAAATAATGAAATTCACTTTTGTAAGACACAGGGATGTCGCCCTGTGCAATGTGAACTTAAGACCAGATACCTTCCATGTAGGACTCTGGCTACGGCCAATTTGTTACTTTGGGATCTTTGGCATGTGTACAACTTCACATCTAGTCAGAAAACTAGATTACTTAGATCTTACTTTACAACCACAAACAATCATAACGTCATACCAAAATAAACATAGCTGTTATATAAGAATCAAATCACACGTATTGCCTTCACTCAGATAGTGCACACTTAAATTCCCTCGCATACTGATTAAGTGTAGAATTTTTTTTAGAAACACAACTTCAAACTCTTTTTACAGAAGTTTAATAGTATCTCTCAAATCTTAGTCCAGCACAACCGAATAGCAACTGAAGTTTTAAGAAATTTTGATTATCTTAAAGCCTCAAAGAAGCTTTAAAACAAACTTTACAAGTAGATCTCCTTCCTAAAAAAAAGGAGATACAGAAAACACAAACTTCAGAAAACAGAGTCAAAAACTTTATTAATACAATCTAAGGATTTGATTGTAAGTAACAAAACTCAACTTTATAAAAAACTCAAGGTTCTTCATAAGTTACTTGAAAAAATCAAATATAAATGAACAAACTTAGATTTGAGACTGCACACTATGAAGAAGCTTTGGAATACGCTAAACATTTCTCAATCACTAAAGAAGACTGTTATTGTCAGCTAGAATTTACTAGAGAAGGAAACCAAATATATGTCCAGCAAAATAATACTATTATAGCACTCATCACTACATTATAGACTCTTTACTTGACAATAGGTTACTCCAACTTGAAAAACATAGTCTTGGTAATTCCCAAGCAACTGATTGGAAAGAAGCTCTAACAAAGCTAATAAAGGCTTGAGTCAACTTTCCTTAGGTAAAACACTAACTAAGACACCACCAGTAACTTCCAAGTTTCTAACAAACACTAGGTCAGATGAGTCTCACAAGAGCTAAACCATTTACTCGTAGTTCCCAATTAGCAAGACCAACAAAAGCTAATACTACTTCCTGGCTAGATACTATCCTAATCAGAAGAAATAATTTTTCTACTATTGGTCCTCATCGATTAGAAGAAGTAATTGATCTAGAGAAAGACTTAAAACATTTTCTCTAATGAACAATTAAATACTTTAAATCCTAAGACTCAATAGTTAAAGGATCCTAAAATTTTCTACATCAGTATATCACCATCATAGACAAGAAGCTCTTCACCTTCCTAACGGAGGAGAAGTACGACTTAATCTAATGATTGAGGAAGCAAAAAAAATGCCCTACCTTTGTAAACACAATTATATTCGTTTAGGATTAATTGTATTTGGACTTAGAGAACTTACTAGAGCTAGGTTAGGAGACAAAGTTATGAAAAGTTCATTATAGGACTCACCGAGGTAGATATGAGCACCAAATTGGGATCACTTATTTTATGTCCTAATTTTGTGTTCTCTATGGTTAGTATGCACAACGGAATACAAAAATAAATATTAACAAGAGAAAGCAAACATAACACGTTGATTTAATGTGGTTCGAAAATAGAGCTCCTACTCCACGGCTGTTTATAAGGTGGACGATCCCGATCCGTCGATGGATAATTCCCCGAAGAACTTCCGGCTAGCTCGCGTAGCTCCTTGTTGGTGGAGAAACTCGCCACAAACACTTGCATACAAGCACACCAATCACATGAGGGCTTGGGAGACTCTAATAGACTTTAACCAAGTCTATTTCATCAACCTTAGCCAAGCTCCTCGAGCTCTCTTAAATAGAGCTCAGGAGGAAACACCTAGCTATGTTTCCTGCTACCAGTTGACTGGTAAAATCACCAGTCGACTAGTCCTCTATGGAATTCGGCCGTTACAAGCCAACGGCTCGATGCCAATCGACTGATGGAAGTACTAGTCGATTGCTACAGTAATACTACAATAACTGCTATAGTAACCTGAAATTTTACCTGGGTACAGCCTCTCATGCACTCGTCCTTGCCCGCACAACCTAGACCTAGCCTTCTAGCCTCCTCCATTAACCTCGCGTCCCTTAGATAGCTCTCCATATTTCACGTCTTGCCTTCTAGAGCTTCCATCGGTCCTTGTCATTATTGTCGGGTCTTCCTTTACCAAGAGGTCGCGCC
>JBBMJZ010413101.1:10545287-10564618 GCA_037833815.1 Zingiber zerumbet | reverse complement strand
CGTCCCTTAGATAGCTCTCCATACTTCACGTCTTACCTTCTAGAGCTTCCATCGGCCCTTGTCATTATTGTCGGGTCTTCCTTTACCAAGAGGTCGTGCCTCCAGGACTTCATCCATTACTAAGTCACACTTGGACTTGCGTTGCCAAGACTACATGCTTGGACTTACACCGCCAAGACTCACCCTTAGACTTTCCTCCTTTGTCAAGATCACACTTGGACTCTCCTTGTTATACCTGTATCCTACACACTCACAATGCATATCAAATACAACAATAAACCTATCTTAAACCTTTGTCCAACTATCAAAACCTAGGGTACCCAGATTGCTCCAACAAAGGCTTCTAGAGGTAATGACTCACGTTCTGTACAAAGTTGGTGGCGATAAGGGAGAATCTTGCTGGTGTTGTCTTGCATCATGATTGACATTTTTGTTAGAGATAGTGTCGTTGAACGTCATTGCTTATGTTGTTCTTATTATAATTTCATCATGTTAATTAAATTCGCTTCTTAGACTAACCTGACAGTGGTAAGGTGGAAGTTGATGCTGTTGGAGAAGGATATTTGTTTTTGTTTGTTTTGTTTTTCAAACCATGCTGTATTTTTCTTCTGATAAAATTGGCAGATGGTTGAATGTTGAGTAGAGTAGGCAAACCGAAAAAATTCCATTCCTAAGTTTTTAGTCTAGTAAATTTTTTTAGTAAAGGTTTCTCCGGCCAAAGTATATTCTAAGGGGTCAAAGCAAGGAATTGCCTTGAATGGAAGACCGCCGGTGTTTGAGTTGTTCTTCAATTGGTTTAGGAGAAGTTCACTCCTTATCAAGAGTGTGAAGGATAGTCTTCAAAAGAAAGGAGTTGTACATTTAGTCCTTGTACATCTAATTTGATGACGTGTCTAGCTGGTTCAATCCGTAAATTTATCAATTCTAGGGGAGAATTATCAAAAGGCAATAAGATAAGAGTTTCTTTTTCTTCTAATATTTGTTGTAGAATTTTGCTAAGTTTATAAGAAAACTATTGTATTGACTCCAAGTCATAAACCCAAAGTTGTTGTAGAATGCCGAAATCCATCAAAGTGAAGGGAGTAATAAGTCTTCCTTTATAATTTTTATGTTCAAATTTTTCGCAGTGGATGTTGGCTCTACTAAAAGAATATAGTAGCCGACATCTGCAGCCCAAGTCTAAAGTTTCTGGAGTAGCACATTGGGGAAAAGTATTTTGACATTTAAGTTAATAAGTGTATTCTTCTCCGTATGTAATAGTAATTCCTGGAGTTGGATGTTGATGAAACTACTTAAGTGCTTCTCTAAGTTCTACAAACTGCATAAAGGTAGAAGTATCTCCGAGGGTTCGGATATAAGCGACTATGTCTTCTAATAGATTTTTGTACCTAGAGAATATAGTTTCAGTTTTTCTTCCGGCTTTCACTTGCAAGATTTCAAGAGATTGATAATCCATGGGTCTTTATATACCGGTTGGAACTAAGAGTAACTCACTTTCTTGTAGTGAAGAAGTTGTAGTAGTCTTAGGTTATGACTAAAGTGCCATTAAGTATGATTTATACTCTTGAAATTTTCCATCAATCGGTAACAAAGGACTAATAAAGAAGTTAGGACCTTGTTTAGTCCTAAATAAGTCATAGGCTTCTTCAACAAAATAAAACTTCTTGTAGGGAGGTTTATTTTCTTCTGGAAGTTAAACTTTGACCTCGCCCCAAGTTACATATAAGCAGTTTGAGTTCCTGAAAGAATAGCATAGCAAGGGAATTTTTTCCCAACAGGTTGTTCTACTGTAGTTACGAAATAGTTAGAGAGAGCATTAATGATAGCAATTTTGTAGTTGGCTATGCTAGGTGCTGTAGGAATGTTCCAGACATTGTACATCAAACAATGTTGCACTGGATCCAATTGTGCTCTTTAAGTCAAATTGAAAAGTATCTTCTCTTCTTAAATACCGTTGAAGTTCTTGATTTTCAAACTTTATAGTTTTGTACCCATAAGAAGGGGAGTCTTGGTGCAGCAGTAAAGTTGTTGCTTTGTAACCAAAAGGTCACGGGTTCGAATCCTGGAAACAACCTCTTGCAAAAAGCAAGGTAAGGCTACGTACAATGGATCCTTCCCCGAGACCCCGCATAACGAGAGCTTCGTGCACTAGGCTGTCCTTTTATAGTTTTGTACCCATAAGTTTGGACCTTCTTTTGTTTGTCCATAATCCTAAAACAGTATAAGCATAGTTACTGAAGTAATTGGGATAAAGTATCAACTAGAGAATTATTGGTTCCTTTTATGTATTCCCAATTAATTTTTAATCCTCTATTGATAATTGTGTCAATGAACTTGATCCATCTTTTTTTATCCGAGTCCTTTCCTAGTTCCAGTAAATAACTGCTAGAATTTCTGCTAGCAGTAAATTCTTGCTTTTCCACTGATAAAAAGCATAAAAAAATCTAAGCTAGAATTTCATAATCTAAAGAAGTAAGATGACTCTTTTCTTTGTATTTTTTCCTGATGCATATCTGTACAAGGATTCTGAACTTTTAAGTCATATTTTGAAAGTTTACTAAATAAAGCTCCACCCGATCAATTTCACAACCGTTAGTTTCTATGACTAAGTAATCTGAATCTAAGGGTAATGTTAACATTGGCAAATGTTAAACCATATTATTAATTTGTCTAACCAGATCAATGTCTTCATTAAAGTATCTTTGTCATTTCTGAGAAGTTTTATTATACGATAGGCCACTTATTTTACCAATATCTTTAAGATATGGTATGGCATAATTGAGTAGACCAAGAAAAGACCAAAGAGTTTTGATATCTTCCATTTTGTTTGAGAAGTTTAATAGCTTAGTCACTATATGTTCTTGGAGTGATATTTTCCCCTTACCAATGTTACTGCCTAAAAATCCAATATGAGTAATTGCTAATTTTATTTTCTTCCGAGAGACAATTAACCCATGTCTTTCGAACAAATTGAATATCATGTGTAGGTGGACATAACGTTATTCCTTTGTGTTGGAGAATACTGGTACACCATCAATGTATACACAAGTAAAAGAAGAAACTTCTCTAAAAATATCATCCATTTTTCATTAGAAGATTTGAGGGGCTACTTTAAGTCCAAATGACATTATTAGTCATTCAAAATGTCCTTCTGGGTAGGAAAATGCAGTCCAAGTTATTGAGTCAGGATGCATGTTAACTTACAAAAATCTAGATTTCGTATCAAATTTAGAATACCATTTAGAATTCTGAATTTTATTAAGTAATTGGTCCTTGTCTAGTATCTTGTAGTGATTTTCATGACAATTATCATTAAGACATTTATAATTAAATATCATTTTAGACTGACCTCTTTTTTGTTCGGCTCCTTTGTTAACAATAAAAGCAGAACTTCTATGTCTAAAATCAGATCGTTGTATGGCTTTGGCTGTAAGAGTAAGTAGTTGGGAAATATGGTTTGTACATTCTTCTCTTTCCCAATTGGTGTATTTCCATTCTTGTGCTTTGATAATCAAATAAGGATTAATGATGTTTAATTTGAAAAAGGTTTTATTTCATTCCCAGTATTTAGTTCTCCTATGATTTCTAATTTTTCTAACTGAGAAATAACTGTATCTAAGTTTTCTTGTGTCTTGAGTAAGGTGCATAAATAAGTGGGATTTAAACCGTCCTGATAGTAAGTATCTATGTCTTAATTGCAGAAATGACGTGTTACTGAGTCTTCTACTTCTATATTTAGGCTCTCATAGCCAAGTAATATTAGTTTTCCTGAGTTTGGGCCTTACTTTAGATTATTGCTTTGGGTTTGTTAGCATTTTTAACAAAGCAAGGACAACTAGCGTCTAGCGGTTGGATTGAAAGATTCTAAACATGGTACATTATCTGTGCCTTCTTTTAAAGTTCATTCGTGAGTACACGTGCGTTGGTCAGATTAAATCGGTTAAGTTTTGTGGGATAAACTGATGGTACATTAAGTCAAAATTGTTTATCCAATTGAGTGTATCTTCAAAAATATTGGTATCTTCTAGTGTAAGTGGTAAAGATGGGTGTAAAAAAGAATTGATTAATGTATAATCAGCAGAAGAAGGGATTTCCTCTAACAATGGAATAAATAGAAGAGGTATCAGATACATCTGATTGAACTTTTATTAAATCTAAATTGGTACAGCCGACTAGTCTAGCTTCTCGTCTGTATAAGTTTTTCCTGTTTGGATAAGAAAAAGAAAGATGTCCTGGTTCATTACATACGAAGCAAGTAATAGTAGTAGCATAAGTCTTCTTCGGTTTGAATTTCCTCACATGTCTATCTTTGTTTAAGTAGGAATTTTTTTCCTTACTTTTTTGGACATAATAAGTTTTCTTGGGTTTTCTTGGGTTTTTTGGACTTTTTTGGACATAATAAGTTTTCTTGGGCATGATCATAGGTTTAGTTCGTTTTCGTCTGTGTTGCTGTGTAGTCTCATATTGTTATGGAGTATAAATCTGGCTATAAAATCCATATTGTTGATTTTGGATATGAATATATGTACATTTTTCTTTAATTGTAGCTAGGATGTGTTGAATTCTCAGATCCGTCCATGATTTATGGATTTTTTTTCCCAAAGTCTCTTGAAAGTTTACTAAATCATCGTTCTCCTAAAGTTGGATTACAGTAATTGCCTAATATAGTTGTTAAGACTAAAAAGTCATTACAAAATAGTGTAATGTAGTTCCAATTGAAAAGTTGAAGTTGTTATAAATCTCTCATTGCTTCTTTTTGTCTAATATCTAAGTCATTATTAGCATCTCTACCCGTTAAAAGTCATTGAATGACATAACAAAAATTAAGTATATTATTTTCTTGTGAATAAATTCGTGTAACTTCATCTGAAAAATGAAGTTTAAAGTCTTCCCAAGTTGCTCTTGCAACATCGCATAAATAATTTTCTCCTACTCTAATCATGGCATCACCTGTTTCTATATCCAATTCATGTTTTGTTTGATAATCTTGTTTAACAAAGACTATCTATTGTTCTAAGTACGTATCATATAACTGAGGATCATATTCAGTTATATTCAATAGGGCTGCATCTTTTCCTAAAAAAAATGTTACTTCTAGGGTCGTATTTTGCCTATGGTTTGAACAAGAGGATTGTTGTTTATATAAGGCACGATCCTAGTTCTAAGAGGGTATCCTAATCCATAGTTCTCATTGTACTTTATGGTAGTCTTACTTCATAGGGTTTGGAAGTAGCTGAAGATTCAGTTGGATTCATATAGTTTCTAGTTGATGTAGGAATACTGATATTATCTGTTTCAGAGAAGCTATCAGTATTCCAAGTTTGTTGGATATTTTGGGCTATTATATTTCGATCTTCATCAAAATATAATTTCCAAGTGGTTGGAAGCTTTTGGTGTTTATGATCAAAAGCTTCTAATTCTATTAGATCTTCGTCAATTAAAGTCAAAGAAGCCTCGGAAGGCATATAAACATATTCATCTAAGTCATAAAAAAAAACTATCAAGTTTTTCGGTTGTATTCATGAGATTATAAGTTTCTGTTGTAGTATTTGCTTGTTTAATTTTCTTTGTACTAATTGCAGATGTCTTCCAAGTTGTCTAAGAACACTTATAGGATCTTGAGTGCTATGGAACATTAAATTCAAGTTGTTGGTTTCTGGTAAGTCTTCTGTTTCTGTGGATAAAGTTGATGGTTGATAACCAGAGAATCAGACATACAGTTGATTGTTCCTATCTTTGTACATAAGTGATGTGGTTGGTTTTAAAGAAATTTCTCGATTTTTCAAGTTGATATTCCATTCTAAGCCTGCTAAGGTGTCAGAGTTATAATCTTAGCTTGAGAAAGTGAATTCCTTTAGTGGTTAAGGCTTCAATCATATCACTGATAGAAATTTTGAAATGATTATGCATATGATTCATAGCTTTTCCTAAGAAAATAATGTCGAGTTGGATATTATCTCCTTGAAATTGTCCATAACCTGTTGCCTAAATGTGAATTTTTAATATGTTTCACAAAGTCTTTTATGGTCATATTAAAATTAGGATATAAATAAGTGATACCCAGATTCGAGTCCTATAATAGATTTTTCATTATCAGAGAGCCAGGTGTCATGTAGAACTAGGAGAACTTTCCCTCCTAACCTAGCTCTAGTAAGTCCTCTAAGTCCAAATATAATTAATCCTAAATGGATATAATTGTGTTTTTGGAGGTAGATCATTTTTGCTACTTCCTTCGTCATTAGACTAAGTTGTACTTCTCTTTCATTAGGAAGGTGAAGAGTTTCTTGTCTATGATGACGATATACTGATGTAGAAAAGTTTAGAATCCCTTAACTATCGAGTCTTTTAGGATTTAAAGTATTTAATTGTTCATTAGAGAAAATGTTTTAAGTCTTTCTCTAGATCGATTACTTCTAATCGATGAAAAACTATTTCTTCTGGTTAGGATAGTATCTAGCCAGGAAGTAGTATTAGCTTCTGTTGGTCTTGCTAATTGGGAACTACCAGTAAATGATTCAGTTCTTGTGAGACTCATCAGACCTAGTGTATGTTAGAAACTTGAAAGTTACTGGTCGTGTTTTACCTAAGGAAAGTTGACTCAAGTCTTTATTTAGCTTTGTTAAAGTTTCTTTTCAAGTTGGAGTAACATATTTTCAAGTAAAGAGAGTCTATATGTAGTGATGTTACTAGTGCTATAAGAGTATTGTTTTGCTGGACATGTATTCGGTCTCCTCGTCCAATAAATTCTAGCTGACAATAACCGTCTTCTTTAATGACTGAGAAATGTTTAGCGTATTCCAAAGCTTCTTTGTAGTGTGTATTCTCAAATCTAAATTTGTTCATTTATACTTGATTTCTTGGTCCTTGCAAGTGGGAAGGTTACCAAGAGAAAATGCATACTTTCCTTATCTTTAGGGAAAGGCAGATAAAAACACAGTACCTCCCTACAAAAGGAAGGGATCAAAGGAATTAGTGCCTTCCTACAAGAGGAAGGAATAAAAAGGAATTAGGGAGTGGTTCTTTGCTGATGTACTTTAGAAGTACTTCCTCATGGGGAGAAGGATACCATACTCATAGTGTTTTCTGTCTGGAGCCACACTTCAGTGAATCACACATTTAAGAGGGAGTGCACCCGACATCTGTAAGATCCAGTTTAAACTCGTTGTGTTCTTTCCTTACCTACAAAGTCAAAATAGTAGGGAAGCTTACTGAATCTTCAATTATGGCATGCTAAAAGTATAAACTTCAGGATGGCACATGACCCAGGGCTCATTTTTAGATCAGTTTGAATTTATTTCATGCGAAGAATGTTGCATCTATTTCTGTTCTTCTGCTGCCAACATATTCAAAATGTCCTGCATGCTAGAGTTTGACTATCTTTGTGAATTCGCACAAGTAATCATCTTTCTATCAAAATATTTGCACTTGCCTGAGTTGTGTGGTAGTAGAATAATCTGCAGGTACGGCACACAAGGTTCTGTTGATTTTTTTATCAGGAATTGGGTAAATGAAATTTGTTAGTAATCATGATCATAACCATAGGTGCAGAATGAGATAACTAGCATTTTTTGTTGGAGTTGAAAGTAGGGTTGTAGACGAGCCGAGTGGAGCTGTGCTTGATGGTGTTCAAGTTGTTTGTTTACCTTGTCAAGCTTGTTCAAGCTTTTGTTGAGCTCAATTGATAATATGGCTATTAAATAATTGATTGAATATATAAGATAATTGTTCATTTTCAACGTATGTATTTGAAACCCAAAAATTCATAAGTTGTCAAGAATGATATATAAAAAATACTTTTATAACCTCCAAAAAAAAAAAACTTAATGAACTTTGATTGCTAACTGTGTTCAAGCTTATTCATTATATACATACAGGAATTTGATATGTCGGACCCCTTACGTCGTATATCCCATAAGCACCTAAAATTTTTTTTCGTTTTGAAAATTGTTTGTGTTTAATACTATAACCCAACCCCTAAACCATGAAGGTAAAATTTGATGGCATCACTGGGGCTAAAAAAACAAACAAAATTAAAAAAAATCTAAAAATACGTTACACACCCAGAACCGACGCCCGGCATATATATATATATATATATATACCACACACCTTATGGTGCACACCCATGAATAATGTAACTTTTTTTTTGAATTTTTTTAAAAGCTTAGAGCTTAAGGTTTAGGGTATAGTATTTAAACTAAAGAAATTTTTTAAAAAAAATTACACTAGGTGCTCACTGGATGTGCACCATAAGATGTGTTGTAGAGCATTCCTCTCTCTCTCTCTCTATATATATATATATATATACAAAACAAGCTCTTAATGTTGTTCTTATTCACAAAGATTATATTCATTTACCGCCCTAGCTGAGAGAGTCTAGATTCATATTCATTCTGGAGAAGAATTCCCTCAGAGGATTGAAGAAATAGAGAAAAGACTAGTTTTGGATTGAACTTGCTTTGTTGGGAGCAAGCATAGATGCATGATAGGATCGCTAGAATTTGTTGGGACTGAGAGACTGCAAGATCTCAGAAATTTGTTCTGGACAGAATATTTAACATATTGTAAAAGGGATCAAGCCAGACTTTGTAGATACATTAATTATTTAACAATGCATCATGTGATTAATTATTATAGATAAGGAAACACGTGGACTTAAGAATAAAAAAGGCTAATTCTCTAAGTGATGAAAATTTTCTATTAGCTGCTTCCAAAAGAAAAATACTCAGCAACTAATAATATAAATATCAAACCGAAGTTACGACACTTGTTAAATGTGAGATAGTATGTACTGCGATAGACTATAGCAAGCCAATTCCTTCACAGAGTTATTAAAGATATTAATGGTAATGTATTTGTAAGAGTTGATATTAATTCACAATAAGAAAAGTGAAAGCAAACATACCAATGATAATTTGCAAGAACAGCCGTCAGCATCACAAGTGATCAGCAAGCAATATAAATAATTCTTCGTCAGGAATTGCTCCACGCTCCATTGCTCTTTCTAGAGCTGTGAAGCCACCACCATCTTTAACTGATGTGCTTGCACTCCTGATCATCAATTAAAATTTCAATTTAAACACATTCTAAATATTTGAATCATGCAGAAAGAAAGTCTTTTTAAAAAAGAAAGTATTCAATGATAAGTCACTTGGAGAATGATCCAGTCTTGTAACAACTTGGGAGGTAGTTCTCAACCTATTAGACAATGAAATTTGTGCAGGTTCTCTATAAATTCAGAAAATATTAGTGTAAAACAAGGACAAATTTGTGGACGTCACTGAAAGAAGGCCATAGAAAAAACAAATAAAAATAACTAAGTTTTTTGGGTACCAATGTACAAAAAAACAGCGGTATGTTAAAGTATATTAGAGTATTACTAGCTCAAGTCTTATTCCTTACAAAATACCTATTCTATCTAAGGCATCTATTTCCTAGTGCTCAAACATAACTCTTTTCTCAACTTCAAATTCAAAAAAATCTTCAACTTCACAGGCTAGAATAATTCCAAGGCACATTATTATCAATGATCATTCTTTAATCCATGTAACATTGAGCGAGTGGAAATTCCTTACTAAATAGTATAGTTCAAAGGGCTATCCTCACTCTGGCAGCACCTGGCATTACGAAGTCCACAACCTTATCCTCTACTTTTCTGCTATTAATTTAATTCCATGATCTCATAGCTAATGGTATACTTGAATTTTTTCCATTTTCCATTATAGGTGCTTGGATTTAAAAATCACTGTCATCAATCAGCTAAAGCATGTTATGATCAACTTATATGTTTGTCACTATAAGATAACTACATTTATCAAAATTATATTTATGCTTAATGGAAAAGAATTTGAAGAAATATTGAAGTCATGGCAGTCCATCCTGCAATCTTATGTTTACCATCAAAACTAATAGGTTCTTGGAATGCAAAGCTAGCAACACAAACTGACTAAAAATGATCTAACAAATTTGTTCATCCTTACATGGTAGGTCTCTGGTTTATTCTAGATTTCACAAATTTGAACATGTATCTACCTCTTGTACGTTATCAAATTAACAGAAAATCAACACCTGGCTGCTAAAAGGTTAAGAAATGAATCCACGGATGAGATTAGACAAAACATTGAATTGTCATCTAAGTTACTGAACCAGCAATTATCTACATTACTTCAAGACGAGCATTATGAGTATGCCGAGCTTTTTCAGGGTTCACTTTGGTAAATGAACATATGATATCATTGAGAAATGCTCTAGAATTACCTCCTAATTAAGTATTTAGCAAGAGAATTATTTCTTGCAGAAACACAGTGATGGAGAGGTGTCCTCCCATGGAAATCTTGATAATTAATATCAGCACCATACTGTAACAGGAGCTCTAACATGACAGGATCACCAACATGGCATGCTAGATGCAATAATGAGCAACCTTGCAAACAATTATCTGAGTCACCAGAATCCTTGATTTTCTGGCATGTTGTAGGATCAAATTGTTGCCCCTCCATAAAATCGTCACATATGTGACTCGATGCATCCACCATGTGATAAAGCTCACTGTTCACTTGATCATATTTAGTGTTAGGACTGGCATCTGAGGCCACAAGAAGGCGGTACACAACTTGAACATTATTAGTTCTCACTGCTTCCCAGACACGAACTGTAACTGGAGGAAGATCAGACTCGATTGTTTCCCTGACTATCAAAGATTTGTCCTCATACTGCAAGACATGAACAAGATGAACACTGGCGAAATTCAAGAAATGCAAAAAAGGCAATATGGGCAACATGTAAAATTGAATATCTATATCTATATGCATAGACAAAGTACAGTATTATCCAACCATTTTTATTTGACAAATATGCATCTTGAGAAATTTAAAGGTTTGTCACCTAATGCCAAGGGTCGTCTATGTAATAATGTGTTGAATTTTTTCCTAGGATTTTAATAGATCATTGTCAACTATTAGCAATATCCTTTTTCCATTATATTAATCACATCTACGCTTCTTGTTCATCTCTTTTTAATCTCACCAGAAATATTTTTATGTTATAAATAATTTCACAAACCATTTATTAAATACACTGACATTTTTAGACAATACTAAATTTAAAAAAAATAAATTGAATTTATAATCTTTCCAGTTTGCCAAGTAGGCTTCTAATTTAGAACATTTTTTAATTTTAAAATCAAATTCAACTAGAATCAAGCATATAACTACATAATAATTTAAAGAAATTTGAAAATATAATTTACAGAAGCATAATTGAATTCATGGTTTAAAATATGATTCTTGCATGGCGAAACGGGCAAAATTTACCATTCCACCCATCGCCCGACACCGCAGAGGGGACCTCCCCAGGTCGCAACGAGGACGCCCACGCCACAACCACCTCATGTCGTGCCTCGGCAGGGACACGAAGGTCGTCGTGACCTCCGCAGGTCACAGTGTATGAAGGTTGCGATGAGGCCGCCATGACCTCGACGGGGACACGGAAGCCGTCGTGACCTCCACGAGTCACAACTAGGACGCAAAGGTCACTGCGATGTCTGTGAATCGTTGCAAGGCCACCAAAACCTCAACAGGTCTCAGCAAGGCCGTTGTGACCTCGGTGAGTCTGCCATCGTGACCTCGACTGATCCCTGTGAGGTCGTTGCGACCTCGATGGGTTGCAGCTAGGGATGACAATTTCCTCCGAACCCGATGGAGGATCAATATCCGACCCAAATGGATGAGGGTATGGGGCGGTCTTTTTGGACCTGATTAAATAATCAGATAATCTAGTATGGGTATTTGGGTATGGAGGCGGGCCTAGTAGAATCCTACCCATACCCAACCCAAATACCTAATCAAATTATCTATAGATATATATAGTTTTGATATACCTCGCTTCTACGCCTGCGTTGCACGACTAAGTGAATCGGAGCACACGGAAGTGAGTCGGAGTCGGGCGTCCGAGTCATTTCCGGGCGCCCCAACTCTTAGTTGATATATATATATGGTCTTGATACCCTACTTACCTTATGGTGCTCATGTATATTTTTTTTTAAATTTCTTTAGCTTTAATACTTTAATACAAACCCTATATCCTAAAGACTAAACCAAAATTCTAAACTCTAAGCTCTAAAAATAAATAAAGAAAAAAAATACTTAGAGGATAACATTATATATCTTTTCCCAAAACTCACTAACTATTTTTGTTAGTATTTAATCGGTTTTTAACTTTTTATTGAATATGATTAAATTAGGAGTAGACTATAGATGTTTAATCTTTTTTAAATTATATATATTTTTTTATATGATGTTAATTCTAATAAGTTTTTGTTGAATGATGACAATTGGATGGAATAAAGAAAATTATTAATATAGGGGATATTCAATCCTATGTTAGGTATGCGTATAAGGATGGATATCTGATTCCCAATGGGTATGGAGATGGGAATAAAAGTTGAAAATCTGATGGGGATGGGAATGGGGATGCATATAATAAATAAGGATGGGAGAGAGGATATGAACTCTGACTCAAACTCGATCCCTTGTCATCCCTAGTTGCAACAAAGCTACTGCATCCTCGGCGGGTTGCAGCGAAAACACACGCGGTGAAGGCAGGCAAAAACATATGAAAAATAAAATTATGTTAATAAAACTTATATTAATAATTTCAATTAACTCTAACTAAATAGATAATCTAAACAGGCTTAATCAAAGTATCAAACCCTACTAAAAACTATCTCATTAATTTAACATATATATATATATATATATATTATTTATTTTAATTTTAAAAATATATAATAAATTATTTATTTATTTGTTTAACATATAAAAATACCACAATCACTTTTTTTCTTTTTCCTTTTTAAAAAAATATTTCCATTTTTTATATTTGAAATATTTAGATTAAATTTTTTATTTTTAATTAATATATTTATATTTTAAAAAATATCAAATTCATATCGACATGATACGGTACTGAAACCATATCGTTCCAACCTGGGTCTGAAACGTCGGCACGGGTCGTGATTTAAAATCATGATTGAATCCCTTTCTTCTTTCAAATTCTATGCTTATATATACAATAGAATGAATTATATTTGTATGCCTTTGTGCAATATGTACAACTTCCAAAGATTAAAAAGTGAACAACGTAATGGTACACTATTGGCTTCTCACACCAAGAAAGGTTTCTCTGATTCCAGTAATATTCCAAAACATATGCTCATGATGTTGAAAAACAACATTTTTCGTGTCTTAGGAATGAATTTGCTTAACAAGTCAAACACCAACATCTTGAGTTAAAACATTCTTTACATATCTAACAAGAATGTAATAGAAATATATTCAACCCAACAAGGGAATTTATATATAATAACTATACTGTAGGCTAATAACATGCTTGATGAGGATTAAGCTTAACAGTCAAAGGTAATCTTCAACAAAACTCTAGAATTAGGATTTCCTCCCATTTGAAGGAACCATATTTTTCTTTTAAATACTAAATGTGGTTTACAATTTATAATGTATACTTAAGTCTGTCCCAAGAGAGAATTCATTCATTCAATCAAAATATACATTACAAGCAATCTGCCAAGATAGCTTAACTACAAGTCATTCTCAGTTCTGGCATAATTTTACAACCCGAAGAAGTTCAGTGGTCCTCAACAATTAATTGCATCATTAAAATTAAATCCTTTGTATTGATGTGTTTGCTTTCGTTAAGCAAAGCTCATCACATTTCCAAAGAAAACAAATAAACAAGGTTGGGTTATAACCTTCTTGATGGAAAGTATATCTTTTACTCCAAATGATTAAACAATTTCATTCACTGAAATAGGGGAACCTTTTTGTCATCTTTCATCATTAGAAAGTGTGAAGGTTCACCAAGTGTTGTCAATTATGAATCATATTAAGAACTTGAATCATCAAATTTTTTTATCGAGTAAAATGCTTGATTTATAATTGAGTAGACTGTGTCATGGCATCTAGACAGAAAAACTATATCTTTCACAGGATCCACCAGTTCATTTTTTGAAGAGTTGTTTTCAATAAAAAGGCTCTTTACTTAATAATAATATGATTCCAACTTTTTCTAAACACTAACTAAAATGAGTAAGAGTAATAGAAGAAATAAATATATATAACAAAGAAACTAAGGTCACCGGTACACTTTCTATATGATTAACTCAGCAGTAATTAAAGAAATGTTCAGCTTGAAAGCACAACAAACATTAAGGTACCTTTGAACGAATAAATTTTTCTTTTCTTGAAATGACATCTTTAGGAGTAGGCTTCTTGATCGGCAATAGGTCTGGATCATATTCATCAATTCTGCAGGAAACACCAAGAAAGTGTGAACAATCGTCAAATCAAGGAATTGAACAATATGACAAGATAATAAAGATAAAGTACCAATATGACAAGATAATAAAGTTAAAGTACTAGCCACCCTTTGTCCCTGCCTAATGGGAAATCAAAATGAAGATAATTCTAATGCTTAGTCACTCAGGAGTTGAGCTCTTGGTGGAGAACAATAATGCAGAAACATATTATTTTTTACTAGAAGTATATTTTCCAGTAGACCAGTAAGATAAAAAACATTGCGTTATTTAAATTTAAACTTCAAAATTTCTTATTGTTTTTGTTTTACCATTTTTAACAAACCTTACACGCCCTATTTTGGAGATATTCAATTCTCTATTATCTCTAATTGAGACACAACTGTGAGATCATTGGTTGAGGCATAAAGATTTATCAGTATCACTGTTACATAAAGTTGTGAGATCGCCAACTAAGGCATACCCGCATGATATGTCAACTTGTTATCAATTTCAACATGTTGGGAGGAACTACATGGATGCATTCTTTAGTATAGTTTTCGCAACATGACGAAGCAATCAGAAAAGTTTGATCAACACACTACTGTCACAATGTAAAAGACATAGAGAAAATATTCATTTTTTTTTAATTTTGGTATCAGAGCAAGGTTGTTTAGGCTTTTATTAAGAAGTTGGTATTATGCAAACCAAGTTTACAAAAGAACCAGTCTTAACCTAAGATTTCACAACGCAAGGTCTGTGACTTAAGGCAAACACTGGTGTGAGTTAACATGGTAAGGAACTGCCCTTCTTAATATTTGTTATGAACAACTTTGCTATAACCAGAAACACAACCCCTTATCGAGAAGCCATCCAAGCAATTGATCCCATAGAATCACCAGCCGTAGGTTTTGCAAAACCTAGTGACTATCAGGGAGCTAATTCCTCATTAGCCACAATCATCAAACAGAACAACTTCCAAATACAATTGCTAGTTCAAATCTCTGAAAAGATAGAAGAAATCCAAACTAGCATTGCTGCTTTTGAAAAATCAAAACAAAAATCTCAACAACCGTTTCCTGACGATATTCTTACAAAAGTCAAAAACCTATCATTAGGAAGTTCGAGTAAACCAAAAGAGGTAGTCGGGAAATTAAGGGTTTTTAAAGATCCTTATTCTATACTTAAGCAAGAACAAGCTAAATTAAAGAAGTAATGGCACAGCAAAGGGCTGCTAATACTTCTCAGAATGGCTCTATTATACAAGCACCTCTATTTGAAGATCAAATCAGAGAATACAGGCAAAACCAAAGGAGGCTACATAATACAAAAAGAGCGGTACAAAGGATAGGGCGAAAGATTGCAGGAAGACCTTCACCGGTCTATACGCTGGAACAGCAGCTGGATCCACAAGCAGAGTTGCAATCATCAATGACGGAACGCGCCTCAATAGTTCCTGCAGAAATACTTTATCATTCTAGAAGGGATGATGAGCATCATCGTGTGTACATACACAGATCTGAGGAACCCCTTTTAGTAATCAACAATAATCAAGTAGATCGAAACTTTATACAGGAAGACAGTTTCAGACAACTTCAAAGAAGTCATATGCAATACATACATTTAGGAATTCTCCAGGTACGTATTCAAACATTACACAGGCAGGAAGAAGGTGTACTGGCACTTATTATCTTTCGAGATAATCGGTGGATGGGTGATCAGTCAATACTAGGTACTATGGAGGTTGATTTAACCAGAGGTAGCCAGATGGTATATATTATTCCTGATATTATGATGACTATCAATGATTTCTACAGGAATATACAGCTTTCCATTCTCACAAGAGGTTATGATCAATGGCAAGGTGGGGAGGCAAATCTTCTTATAACAAGGGGAATAGTCGGACGCCTCTCTAATACCCCAAATACGGGATTTGCATATGAAATACAAAGGGTGGTCAACTATCTCACTAGCCATGGCGTTAGGGCATTACCGGGAAGATGCTATTCTACAACTCCATTACTGGGGTTGGATTGGGTGATACAACCAACACAAATATATATTCCTATGCAACCAATGGAGGTAAATAGTCGTAACCTGGTAGATGGCAGAATATCTGTTAGTTTTACTAATTGCACTGCAGCTCAAGAACAAAGTGATGAAGTTGAGCATGAACTGCTGGCGGTTCTGGAAGAAAAATATAAAGCAATCAATATCAATATTGATTATGAAGAAAATCCGGAACAATGCCCTGCATCTGACCAGGAGGAATTTCCTTATATTTTGGTCTATAAGTTAACCAATACAGCAGTCATGATGAAAAATAAAACATCAGGAGCAGCGGGTTTTGATCTCTCTGCTGATCAAAGCGTTGTTATAGAATCCAGGGGACGATCTCTAATTCCAACCGAACTTAGCTTGGAGATCCCCTGGGGAACTTATGGCAGAATTGCTGCTCGATCCAGCATAGCCTGGAATCTTGGGCTTGATGTTGGAGCAGGAGTAATAGATTCTGATTATCGAGGTGAAATATTTGTTTTACTCTTTAATCATTCTGATGAAAAGGTTTTTATCCCACAGGGCATGGCAATAGCACAAATAATTTTTGAACAAATTATTCATCCAACGATCTATGAGGTAACTCAATTGTCAACAACAAATAGAGGAACTAGTGGCTTTGGTTCCACGGATAATAAGGAGAAATCAATTGCATCAAATGCCGAAAGCAGCTCTAAAAGGTCCAAAACTAAGTCAAAATCCAAATTTAAGACTGGAAGATGTGATACACTGGGACAACCAAGTGGTAAATTTGACTATTATGTTAATTATGACATCCCTCAACCCCTTCAAGATCTGGTATTACCACCACCATCATGGGATGATGAAGTTGTTGAAGAATCAAAAGAACCAAATTGGGATATTTTGTTGCCAAAAGAAAAGCATGCTATGTCCACCTTTATAGAAGAGGAAGTCTTATCACCAAAGGAAACATCTGAAGACCTTGCAGGGACTACAAGCTCATGGGCCTCAGTACCCCGGTCCAAGGACCCTTTTGATGACCTTCCTGAGGAAGATAATGACTTCTCCTACATTCAATACCTGGCACAATTATCTCACACAAAAGAAGTACTATGGGATTCTTATGATGATGAGCCTGAAGAAGAATTCAGTAATCCTTTTTCTGCCAATACTTCCCAACTCCTTGCCACAGGCTATGAAATGGAATATCCAATACTACGGAACTTAATAAATTCTGTACCTAGGGAGGAGGAAAACCAGCAAGTTTATTCAACAAGTACAGTAGTCTCACCTTATCAGCCACCTGCTGATACAGCTATGGGACTACCTGGATACCCCCCAGCAATACAAGAAATGGGACCAGCAGAACAACCGGCTACACAACCTATTTTCCGAAACCCAAAGTTCTAAAGGAATAAAAATAATGAAATGTGGACTCTCCTTCGGCACAACAACAAGGAGGAGCAATCTTCATTATACCAGAACAGTTGGGACTATTTCATGATGTCTTCTCTAGATGGGAGTCCATTACCCTGAATCATGTTGCAGCTTAAGTTTTACTGACCCAAAAGAAAAAATTGAATATATGGAAAATCTACTGGGAGAAATGGAAAAATTAGTCTAGATACAATGGCGAATGACATATCCTAATGAATATGATGCTCTAATTCAGGCAGCAGATGGAAGAAGAGGCACTCAAAATATTCTATCCCAAATGCGGCGAGTCTTTTCATCAGAAGACCCTATGCAGGGATCAACTGCAATCCAGGATGAAGCCTACAGAGATTTAGAAAAGCTTTCATGTGATAATATGAAGAACATCCTCCAATACATGAATGACTATATGCGCCTGGTATCAAAAACAGGATGCATATACACAGGACCTGAACTATCTGAAAAGTTCTGGTTCAAAATGCCTGGAGATCTAGGTAAGAGAATTAAAGATGCATTTGATACAAAATATAAAGGACTAATAGTTGGTGTTATTCCTAGAGTCTTGTTTGCATATAAATTTCTGGAACAGGAATGCAAGGATGTAGCCTTCAAAAGGTCATTAAAGGACCTCTCTTTTTGTAGTCAAATACCCATTCCGGGGTACTACAAAGGGTCAGGATCAAGAGCCAAGAAGTACGGTCTCCGAAGAAGCAAAACCTACAAAGGAAAGCCGCATGATACTCATGCACGAATTGAGAAACGTAAGCATTTATTAAAGAATAAGAAATGCAAATGCTACCTTTGTGGGCAGGAGGGTCATTTTGCAAGGGATTGTCCGAATGATAAAAGGAGTAGCAAAAGGGTTGCTATGTTTGAGCAACTTGATATCCCAGAAGATTGCGAGATCTTATCAGTTCAAGAAGGAGAAAACTTAAGTGATGCTATCTATAGCATCTCAGAAGGAGAAGAAACGAATGATTTGCAAAGATCAATTCAAACATTAGTACTCTCAGAACACATATTCATGCCGGGCCAAATTGATGAAGGATATTGACCACAAATAAAAGTCACAGATCAGCAATATGAATGTAATCATCAATGGATAGCTAATGGTGATACTTATCCTCCACAACCAACTACATGTACAGGATGTCAGCGGGAAACACAAAAGAGGGCAAGGATCCATTGCCCAAATTGTTTAATTACATCATGCAACCTATATGGCCCATATTACTTTGGGAAGAATGTACCTATATTACCGCCTTCCTCTACACCATTTTTCCCTAATAAATTATTGCAGGAACAACAAAAGTACATTATGTGGTGTGAAGCGGAGATAAAAAGGTTGCAACAGGAAGCTACTTACTACAAAAGGCTTTATGAGGAACTTATTCTAGAAGCTGACCTGCAAAGAGATTTCAATAATTTAGCAAATACTCATGATGAAGATGATGAGGATAATATACAGCTTGCACATGTGCTTTTCACTGATGCCACGGAAAAACTCTCAGCAATACAAGGAGGTAAAAATCCGAGATTAGTCAAAAATTTACTATATAATCTTCGGGTT
>JBBMJZ010413101.1:10523896-10535641 GCA_037833815.1 Zingiber zerumbet | reverse complement strand
CGGGTCTAAGAAGCCATCTATTTAAATAGACAACGCAAAGGCTCAAAACTATGGGTACAAAAATGGAAGATAACAATGCGGCTAAATAACTTTAAGCCTTTTAATTTTTTTATCCAGTAATTTATCCTTATATTAAAAAATAATATTTAAATTTTTTATTTGAAATTAAAAAATAATAAATAATTAAAACAACTTATTAGTTTACTGATTTAAATCCTAATTCTAAATATTAAAACTATTCTCACTCAAAACTGTAAAAAGTAATCTTAGACTTCTAGAAAAAAAAAAAACTTAGCTTCAATTTTTTGGAAGCTGAAGCTTTAAATCTTGCGCTTCTCTTTCTGATCCATCCATCCACTAGAAGAATCCATATTTATCATTTTTCTATTTGTAATTAGTAATTGACATTCATTATATGTTAATGATTTTAGATTTATATGACATATTAAAATATTTGAGCACTAACTTTGTAGTCACACAGAAATTTTTTTTTTAGAATTTGTAATGTCTTAAATGTACATATTGATATAATTTTGTCACACCAACACTTCATTTCTACTTTATTATATGACACATTTGATGATGAGGAGTTTTTAAATAATAAATGTTATTCTATGTTCATTTAATGCTAGTTCATCAATTTAAAATTGAGATATGATATTCTTAAGGAAAACTCTTAAGGAAAATTCATAAGGATAGATACATAAACTCTTAAGGATCCCATCATTTATGTGTCTATCCTTAAGATTTTTCCTTGAGAATTTTCCTTATGAGTATCACAGCTCTTTAAAATTTTGACTCTTTTATGAGTTGGTGAGAACGGTGGAATGAAATTTTTATAGTTATCCCTTTTCAAAGTTGTTATTTTTTTGTTGTTTATACTGGTGGCTGTATAAATTTTATAAAGATTTCTTTTCTAGTAACGAGTGAGATTTTTAGCTTATATATAGATGAGACTTGATTAAGGTTAAACTTTCAACAATCATATGAAATTTTTATATTTACTTTTATTTTTTTTTCTAAAAGTTTGATGTTAGTTTTAATTAAAAATGTTTGTGTTAGAATAATTTTAACATTTAGAATTAAAATTTAGGTGAAAAAATAATGAGTTATTTTAGCTTTTTACTATTTTTTCTATTTAAAGGGGATTAAATATTATTTTTTACATATAAGAATAAATTATTATTTGATAGAAAATCAGGAACGAAGCTTAAAGTTATTTAGCTTAACAATAATGGCCATTCGTTATTTTTGTCGAAATTTAAATACTATAGTAGTAAATTTTTTGATGGTCTGTAAAACCGCGGCGTGTCGAGTCTTCACAAATTGATAAGATTGGGGTCAAACTCTTAGGGGGTTTGGATTTTGACTTTGACGTTGACTTTTATATCTGGATAAGATGAGAAAAATGTTGAAATTACACGTAAAGGATAAGGCTGAAGACCGCTGACCTTAGAGAGTTTTAAAGTGCTTTGCATGGAGAGGGAGCAATCCGTTTGCTTGCAAGGCTTCTCAAGCAATAAAAAAATATTTATCAGGCTTGATAACATCACGTCGGAATAATTAATTTGATTCCATACAAATTTTGTATCGATTATTAAAATTAATTAAGATAAAAATAATAATTTTAATTAATTTTATAACTCATTAATTATTTCTGGAAATGATCGATCTCACAGAAGTTGTCCAGATAATTAAGGTAAATTAAAAATCGTCAACCCAAAAATCCAGAATCATTTAATTAAGTCCTTTATTTGAAGAATAAATTTTTATAAATACATTATGGCTTATAAATTAAAAGTACTTATAACTAATGGTCTAAAAATTTAATATATGTTAATTGTGAATCTCATTTTGAAGAAAAAAAATTCTAGAAATATATTATAAATAGAAATTAAATCCTAAATACGTAGGAGACAATTAAAAATCCATACAGTTACCTCCTAACCCCGAGGGCACAAAGCTTCTCTGGGCCGAGCTGGTCGGTCATAAATTTTTTTAATTACGGATTAAATTATCGTTCAATCCATGTCATTGAAATTGAATCACAAATACCATTGGGATTAGATGAGCATCAATATTGACACATTTATTTACCTTTATTTTATTTATGGTGTTGGCTTTATCTAATCAATAGATTACTAAATTCAAAAATTAATTATGTACATCTATTTTATTAAAATAGTTTTCAATATTATTTATGAAGATTATTAAATAAAATAAAACAATTTCAAATCCAGCTTGATTTGGTTATGGCCCAGCTCCGAACCAAATCGGCCGATTTCAGAACCCTAAGCCCACCGGTTCGCCTCCGTATCGGCCGCCAGCCGCTACTTCTCCGTCTCTCCTACCACCTCCGCCGCCCGGCTCTCCCCCACCCACCGAGGATCCGTCAATTCGCACTGGGAATCACTTCCCTCTTACAAAGTCTTTTCTGCTCAAGGAATTCGATCCTAACCGTTCTGTTTCTCCTCTCTCATCCTTCGCTAAGTCCTCTTTGATTACCTCCATCGGATACGCCTTCGACCTCATCGCCCTCTGCTCGCTCTATACAACTGGTTCTCCGATATTGAATGCCTCATCAAATACCGCAAGCCAGCGGCCTCCGTTTCGGAGCCTTAATATCCTGTCGCTTATTATTTCCTATGGTGCCGCCGGAATCTTCCAGCAAGCTCTTATATCGAGCGGAGTAGCTGGATGTGGTATTCAATGAGAAGCTGATCTGGGAGATGCAGACCGCAGGGATTGAGCCTGGTTTGTATCATCTATGCTTATCCCACTACTAGCCATTTCAACGCCGGCTAATGCGGCGTGCACTGGAAACTGCAAATATTTACCGGATTTGCTGGCTGATTTGTTTCAGAATGAGGATATCTGCTTGCGGCTGGCTGTGTTCAATGATAGCTTGAGGTTGAATAAAGTGTCAAATTTTGAGACGGCGAAGCAATCTGAATACAGCTGAATTTGAACTAATGTGGCATCGCTTTTGAAGCTCAATAAGTCTAAGGTACAATGCTATACGACCATGTTGCTATATTTGACTAAGGATTTAGCCACCTCAATGAGCACTATTTTATTTTTTAATCGCTGCTGAAGTATCAGTTTGTTACATTTCTATGTATTATTTAAACCCAATAGTTACGTGTCACACAGCAATGCTAGTTTATTGATTATTTGCTAGGTTTGATAAGGCATTATTTTTCTTTAGGATGTCTTAACATGTTAATGTAGTTTATCAATTGATATGATGCGTCCTTTGCTTTAATTTAAGGTCAATAATTTGGAGGAGTGCTTTGAATGTCTTGGTCCTTTTGAGATAGCAGTAAGAATATATTTTGGACCAAAAAAGATAGCTATGTTGAGAAGGAGATGGGCTTTTGAGATGGTTGACAATTTTTTACATGTTTATTAGATGCAAGTTGAACTATAGAGAACATCGATACATGGATCAGAAGAAATGTATTTGTATCGACCTCTATGTTTCTCCATTTTGGGGTTGCTACATAAATCTTTTTTGCATGAACGCAAGAGTATACTATATTTCAAAAAAGAAAAAATGTATATGTCCCTTCTCATCATCCCAATACAAATCCAAGCAAAGGCTCTTTTTCAAGCACCATCTAAGATATACAAGTATCAAAAGAGAAGATGCAAACAGGAAATGTCTATAGTGCTTAGCAGCAACAACAAAAACTCTATCACATCTCAGTATATGAGCATCATTCACACAGGTCATGCCATTGCCACCTGCTTTCAGAAACCAGTAAGTAGATCTCTACTTCAAACACAGTCCGTATCAGAAGCCTGGTGCAGAGCATTCCAGCCCATCCAGCAGCACAACTCAGTCCAGCCATTTCAATCAGGAGGCAGTAATCTTCAATTTGATTCCCATCTTCCAGCAGCATCATGATAGGCAACAAAACCAGCATAGCAACACAACCATTTTTCTTAAGTATCAGCTAGCAGCATCCAGAAACAGTTTTTTGAAACAATCTAGCTTACAAAAATCTCCATCCTCAAACCAAGTCTTTGATAGAGAAGTCGAGTTTTAAGGTTCCACAACATCAGCATAAATAATAACCATCCTGTTCAACTAATCCAAGCAAACTTGACCATTTAGCATTAAGACAGCATCAACTTACTACTCTAAGCCTAGACAATGGCAGAAAAATCAATCTTTAGGAGTCTCTGCATCCGTTACAGAAAAACTTCTATTAAGGAATTCCAGCTAAGTCTTCACCTATGCATGGCAAATGTATTCCTTAAAAGACAGCTTGTTCCGACATCCTTTCAATTTAAAACATAGCGATGCTTTGAGGGGAAAGCTGCTTTTAGGATTCATCATAAGCTTCAAACACCCCCACACATGCACCATCAATAAAAAGTTTCATTCATGGTAGCAAAAGGTGATTCACTCGCTCCAATGCCTTCGCCAGCTCATCCCCAGGCCAACACATAAGAGATAAACCACGGGTGGCTATTAGCCTTGGGCAGTTGAATAGTGTACAGGGGAGGACAGGCACCCGGCTACTAGCCGGGATGAAAAGCTTCATTCATAACTTTGTACTTCAAGTGAGGATATATCACTTGTAATGTTGAAGTTATGTATAAAATTATTGTTGAAAGATTTTCATCCTGATCTTTGAAAAAAAAGTGTGGAATCTTCTTCATCACCAAGATCTTCCTATTCTTGTTCTTTGTGGTTAGTTTTCTATATTTTTTGTTTGAACTCGGCCATGATGGACAATGAACTGACATTTAGGTCTCAGTGCCTAGAATTCATTATGGATAGTAAAAAAAAAAGAGTCAATGCCGATTAGCACATAGTTGCTGACAAGAGTTTTATGCTAGTGGATTTTCTATTTGGCTTGCTCATACTTTGGCGAACTACTCCAATTTATGCAGTCCTATTTATTGGGTGAGTTCGCCTACTCGGTAAAACTGAAGCACTACTTATGCACAATTTGAAGTCAACCTCCAAGATATTCATAAGTATTTGATATCTTGATAGGATCAGAACTTGCTAGCTACTTATCAGAATCTCTACTTTTTGTTAGTTCATTTTTTTATCGTAAAGGTTGGCTCTTTATTTTGTTTAGTCATGCTCATTTTCCAAATAAAATAGCTGTATTTTCTTCAGATGAAAAATTCGTGTGAAGTTTATAAATTGGTGTTCATGCGTGTTAAACCACATCACACAATAATTTCTTTAATGCAACGATTCACTGCCTTCTCTGCAGGCACAGGATTTATCCATTTGGCAGGCGAAGCAATGGCATGACATGAGCAGAGCTGAGCCAAATGGAAAGGGAAAATAAGGAGCAGGTGAGCAATGAGTGCCACTGACAAATTTATTAGCCATCTTTATGGAAAGCTCTTTCTTCTCAAGTTTTACAAATGTCCATGTTTCAACTCTCAACTAGCCATCTAGATGTGGATAGTTTCTTCCTCTGGATATATATCTGCACTTTACAACGGGTTGTTCAACTGCTCGGCTTTATCCTAGTGGTCTTTCTGTTCTTTTCTAAACAGCGATTCCTTCTTCCACCTGATCCTCACTATTAATTTTCCTTCTAGTGATGAGTTCATCTTGTCTTTATCCTGGTGTACTTTTCATCTTTCAGGATTAGTCTTTGTATTCTGTATCTGGCTTCTGTGGGCCAGAAATAGAAGTACAGGATAAGATCATGCAACTTGTTTCATGTGTGTGAGCCTGTGAAGTCTTGAGGTAATCACGGGCAACTTGTGACCTTGCTATTATTCATTTTTTCATGGAAATGACTTTTATTCTCACAAGTCGTTTTATACAGGTTCCTTTTGTCTTTTTTGTTGCAAACATCATCAAGAAGTTCAAGGATAAAAGTGTTGAGGTCCCCTCATTTATGAGAGTTTGCCACATTTCTATTGATGATCATTTGCAACATTTTATTCTCAAAAGGACCCTCAAAAAATTAAAAAACAAGGAGTGCATCAATCTGTGCTACATTTGTAACCTCTAGCTAAGCACATTAATAATCATTGTGCACCAGCTGTTTTCATTGGTGACAATCTTCGGGCACGGTCTCTTTCAAGCAAGCCTCTGAGCACGACCATCTTCTTGTACTCCTTCGAGTTCAAGTCGATCTCTTCATTTCCTCTTTTGTCATTACCAGTGGCATTTTCCTTTTGTATTGTAGCACGAAGCCGAGGGAAGAGGTAGAGCCAGGTGCATAAGCAAATGATCACAGTGATCCAACTAACCACCAGCAACAACGTCAACACCATCACAATGATCGTCAATAGCCTGGACAAGGGTTCATGTTCGTATTTGATTACACCTTTGCAGCTCTCTTGACACTCGGATGCCCGTAGTTCAAGCGAGCTAGGATGGACTACTCGGGTGCCGACTTTGGTCCTGTCACGAATCCGATAAACCTGTGTGGGTTCAGCCTGCATCTTGTACTTGGAAGCCACTCGGTGTACTTGTGAATTCTGAACTCTCGGTTTGGTTTGGCTTCCGATGGGTGCTTGTCGGAAACCGTAATGGCTCCGCCTTCTCCTCGAGCCTTCTTCCCCTTTGCTTTCCTTGTCATAAGGCTAAGGCAAAACAAGAAAGTTCACACACATAATTAAAATCCATAAAGCAAAACAACAAGCACATTCCACAAACTATGCCAAACTTGTTTTTAGTATCAAATTATCACACCACATAAACGGGGGAAATGGCACAAATCATGTGCGCCCGCCTTTCTTTTGGTTGCATCCAGTTACAGTGGACCAAACACGGCGTTTACTAGTCTAATTCCATTGAACGCGACAAATGCAAATCCAAAGCGAAAAACCTTTCTCTCTCTCTTTTGTTCTTTCCTCTCTCAATATTTTTCACAAAGTGAAATTTAATTCATCAGTCTGGAAAAATTAATATATATAATGTGGCATGTCTGCATGCAGTAAGATAGAAGTCCGTCTTTACCTTGAGGAACCAACGGAGGAAACTGCTGTTGACAGGCTTGGCCTTCTTCTCCTTTGGCTGGATGCCGGCGGCTGCAACGGGGGCAGCGGCAACGGCGCTCTCCGGCATCGTCTTATTCTTCGGCACAAACTTATGCGACTTGGCAGTCTCCGGCAAGGGGGTTAAGCCAAAGCAGGAGAGGAAATTGCAGAGAGAACGGCTTCTCTTCTTCCCGGCATCAATAACTGCCATTGATGCACAAATTGGAAGAAGGAAATATGTTATGGATGCATGATGGATCTCTCCATGAGGATCGAAGGGTAGTTGTGAAGAAAAGAAATAAGGAAGAACAAAAAGGATTAAATTCGCTTAAATCGAAGAAAATTGTCTGGAGAGGAAGAGGAAGAGGGAAACAACTGCCAATAACAGGCGCAGTTTGGGGTCTTCGCCGGCGCGTCTCTCTTTATCCGTGAAGAGTCTTTATTTTTAATAAGGGGACTATGGCTTTGATTAGCAGATATTTTTCACTTTCCCCCTCCTCAAAGTTTGTGAACATTACATAAAAGTACAGCAATTGGTTACGCGTCAGCAATATTAAAAGACAAAGATTTAAGGCGCAGATGCTGAAGCCTGGATGACGTTACGAAACTTTGGGGTGCCTAAAAACAAAATTTGTAAAACATAGGGGTATTTTGAAAATCATGCCACATGATGGAAATTCGGAACGAATTCTCCGGTCAAACTGGAAATTGTTTTTCATCGTGATTTCTACGCAGTTGGTTAATTTAAGTGTATCAAATGTGGAAATCAATTTAGGAATTAAATAATTGCCGACGAAAATGAATTCTAAATATATTGAAATATAATTACAATTATTATTATTATTATTAAATAAAATCATTCCTACGACGAGCAAACCTATCCGAGTTAAAACTAAAAGGGCGAAGAAGGCAACTGTTTGTTAGCCAAGAAGTGGCGAACGAGCTGCCGTGCCTGCCTCGGCGCAAACGTCGGAACCTCGTGGCCGGCGCCCCGGATGGTGACGAAGGTGAGCCCTTGATCGTACACGATCCTCCATCCGCCGACCTGTTGTCGATCGTACCACGGCGTCCACTCTTGCACCGTTTTGAGGCCGAGCTTCCTGAGCGTGTACCGCGTGGACGTCACCGGAATCCTGCCATCGGCGTCGCCGCTGTAAACCCAAACCCTGACGCCTCCGTCCACGAGCTTGCGGATGACCGGAAGAATGGATGCCGGAGAATCGTTCCAATAGTTGATCACGTCACTGAAGCACGCACGTAATTAAACTCAGTCGCCAAATCAAAATCGATGAACAGAGGAGAATTCGTCGTCACCTGCAGTGAGTCCAATTGTAAGGGATTCTCCCAGATACATTGGCATGCAAGGCTTCCTGCACGTCTCTCCTGTTGAAGTACGCTTCGGTGTAATAATACGCGCAAGGATCGTACCCTGTCGGCTTCTTATGCCATTGGCTCTGCAATCCAAACAGAATTCAAAGTTACATATATATCAATCGCTTCAGAAAAAACTATACTCGATGTTAATTTCTGATGATCTTTACGTGTCTGGAGGCGAGTTTAGGGGCGACTCCGCTGATGACATGGCCATTCTTGGCGGAGATCCCCGAGGTGCTGGCGGCGGAGTCGAGGCAGACCGGCGCATACAGACTGTACATGTCGATGATGTCGTAAACGGCGTAGTACGCGTCGAGGGCCGCATTGCAGGCGTCCGTCGAGTTTTCGTCGCTGAAGTTGCAGTTGCTCTTCACGTCGTGGTACACTTGGTCGGAGATCACCGCGTGGTCCCAGGCGTAGTCGATCATGCCGGTTTGATCCGTGTCGTCGTCCAGCAAGGAGTTCCCGATCTGTAGAAGAGCAAACGGTTAGTGATCTGTAGCCGAGCTTCTTGGAGATTTTTCAGACGAGGGGGGCTGATGAGCAGGAGAGTCCGACCATGAAGCCCTTGAAGTTGATGAAATCCTCCCGCGAAGCGCGTTTGTTTTCGTCGAAGATTTTCTCGGAGAGTTGCGGCACGTAGTGCCCTGCGTAGCTTTCTCCGGCGATGAAAAAGTTGTGAGATTTGAACTGGGGGAATCGCTTGAACCAGTTGACGAGGAAGACGTAAGAATCTTCAGCTGTGATCGAGAATGAAGCGTAAATTAGTCGTCGAAATCTATTAGAATGATTGGAATTAAGATTGTTGTTAATTGTGTGATTTTACCAGTGAATTTATCTCCGATATCGTTCAAGTCGGAGCTTGTGTTCGTGTAAGAAAATCCTACTCCGACAGGGGACTCGATGAAGAGCAAGTTGGCCTCTGAAATTGTGAAAACAAATTGTTTGATTCATATATCTTCTTCTTCCAAAAAATAATAATAATAATTAATAATTGCCTTTGTTCCAGGATTGTTGGTTGAGCATCAGCTCTGGCACATCCTTCTGCGTGAGAAAGGGCCCTAATTCCTCTGCCTCTCCGTAGCCAATGGAAGAACAACCAGGTCCTGCAAATAAAAGAGTATTTTTAGCCATTTTCTTTATATTTACGATTGATCTAAACAAAAGTAAATGACAGAGAATTAAAAGAGGAATATGAAGAATGTAGTAGTAGTAGTACCTCCATTGAGCCAGAGGAGGACTGGCCTGTGGGAGGCGTTGTCGGCGGCCTCGAAGAACCAGTAGAAGATCGCCCGGCCGTGGCTCTCGTTCACCGTCACGTACCCGGCGTACTGGCGGAAGCCCACCGGCGGTTGGCCGGGGAGCCGCCCCACCTGGTCGGCCTGCTGCTGACTCGACGCCGCCTCCGCCTCCGCTCTCAACTCTCTCGCAAAATTACAAGTAAAAGAGCACGACAATAACAAGAAGAAGACGAGTAATGGAGAAGAAGAAGAGAATTCCATGGTGCAAACAATGTAATTGAACCACTGCAAGAGAATACAAAGAACACAGTGATTGCCAATATTTATAGCGTCTGGGAGAATTTAAATATTGTTTTAATTTTATAGATTAATCATTGTAAGCATAAATGGGAAGGATAAGAGAGTGAGCACGATTTATGGATCTTGAATTTTGATTTATGAAAAACGTAAGAAAAAAAAATTGGAAATTGGATTAAAAAAAATTGCATTCCATGGTTATCACTTTAGATTTACTTTCTGAAAAATTAATACAGATAATTGCCACTTTAGTTTTTAATTTAATCATATTTTACTACATACGTATTGCTTAAACTACAATTTTTTAAATATTATTTTGTGGCAAAAAAACTTGAACGCTTCGCGTATTGCCAGTATTGCCAGTTTATTTGAATTAAATATTGCATTGGATCTTCTATTCGACCATTTGTTTTTATTTACTATTTTTTTAATATCTAATCGACATTAAATCCACCATTACATTCAATCGTTAAGGAATCTAATCCAATTTAATTGGGGAAAAGCAAAAGGGAAATTCCTTTTGATCAAATCATCAGTATTCTATGTTGATTTTTTCTATCCTAAATGGATTGGATGCATTGCAGAAATTATAAAACTATAACTATTATACAATTGTAACCGGTCTAATTGAGCTACCGTATAATAGCATTTATGATTTAGTAGTTGCTACAATATAAAAAAAAATAAAAACTAAAATTATTTTAAGCCCCTAAAAAAAATTTAAATGATTTTTTTTTTGTCTAAACCTAGTCATTATGAATTACACCTCATAATAGTTGTAGATCTCTCAATGAGATCTAATTTGATATATTATGTGTTCCATGGTTTAATCTGAGCTAAAAGTCATGACCTCTCAAAATTTCGAGTTTAATATTCACATTATGACCTCTTAAAGTTATTAAATCTTAAATCGTAACTATTATAACGTGAATTTTAAATCCTAAATTTTGAAAGACAACTTTTAATTTAGGTTCAACGGACGCACAATGTGAATGATAAACCCTAAATTTTGAGAAGTCATAACTTTTTACTCATGTTGAACCACGGGACGTTAAATATATTAAATTAAAGCTCGTTTAGAGATGTACAGTTGGTTTAGGAGTGGAACTCGTAATGACCAGACTTTAAAAATGTCATTTAAATCCTTTTAAGAGGGTTCCGACAATTTTAGTCTTAATTTTTTTTTAATATTATAGTAGCTACGGAACTATAGCTGCTACAACCATGTGAAAGTTTAGTTATAGCAGCTACAAAACTTTAAATGTTACAACCAATGTTTTAAAAAGCGCGAAGCGCGACGAAGCGCCGAGTCCAAGCTTCAAGTTTTATAAGCTTAAGCGAGCTTAGGACAATTTTAAGCGTAAAAAGTATTTTTTATTTTTAAATATAATTTAATTATCTTAAACAAATAAATAGATTAAATAATACTTAAACATGATAAATTTAACGTTCATGCATAAATTTCTCACATTTTTAGAAAGACAAAAGTCACAAACTTTATAATATCCATTAGTTTTCAATTTTCATAATAAAATAATATAAAAAACTAGATATTATCTAATTCATTGTCTGATTCTAATTCAATTTCTTCATCTTCATTCATCTCATCTTCCGTATTATCCGATACAAACTCGTTTTCATCGAGCTCTCCTATAATATTAGCATTAGTGTCTATTGTTGGTTGTAAAGTGTAATCTCCACCTCAACTTCATCATCACAACCCTCATCTATCCAAGATTGTGTCTTGCTACCATCACGTGCAAGTAAAATTTCTAATTTATCCTTGCCCTTCTTCTCATTCATCAATATTGCATTAAATTGGACATAAACTAGATTATTCATCCTTGTAGCATCTAGTCTA